>CABPRJ010002437.1:0-138548 GCA_902439185.1 Cinara cedri | reverse complement strand
GACAGAAAAAAGCCAAATACGTCCATTGTGCATCGCATAATTTAAATTTAATAGTAAATGACTGTGTTAAAGATATTAAGAAAATTCGGAAATTTTGTGGCATGCTAGAATCTCTTTATACATTTTTTGGTAATAGTATACTTCGATGGGCAAAATTAAAAAAAGAAAGTTGTAAAATTACCAGATCTCTTAAGAGATTGTGTCCTACTCGATGGTCTTCTAGAATCGATTGTTTAGTATCACTGAATCATATGTACCCAGATATAATGAAGGTACTAAATAACATTATATTAACTGGCTGAAACAAATATGAACAAAATTACGCTACCACACTTAAAACATATTTTGAGAGTTATGAAACAGTTATTTTGATATTATTGATGTATAAAATATTATCAAAAAAAATTATTGCATCAAAAATATTGCAGTCTCCTGGAGCTGATATTGGAAATGCTGCAGATTTGATAAAAAGTACATTGCAAATTATAGAAGCAATTCGTATGAATATTGATATTTTAATTGAAGAAGTTAACGATAAAGCATTAAAATGGAATGTGACACCTAAATTTTCAAATAAACGAACAATAAAAGTAAAACGTTTTTATGATGAGCTTTGTCAAGATCAACGACATTCACAAGGATGTCAATATTTTAAAACACAGGTGTTATATAGGTGTATTGATACTGTTGTTACACAACTGCGAACACGATATGTTGGTCTTAATGAAATAAATGATTTATTCAGCTGTATTTTACGACGTGGAGTAATATCTGATGACGACATTATTATTGGTGCAAAAAAGTTGGCGGATGAATTTAAAGATTTTAATCCAGCTGAGCTAGCAAGGCAAATTGAATCATTTAATATTCTGTTTTCTTCTGAGCTTGAATCCTGTAATAGTGTTTTTGATATGACTAAATTATTGGTTATTGAGAATTATAATCTAATTACTAGTTTTCCAGACCTATTAACAACATTTTATTTATTTTTTACATTATTCCAGTAACAGTAGACAGTACAGAAAGGTCATTATCAAAGCTCAAATTAATTAAAAGCTACCATAGAAATACTATGTCTCAAACACGTTTGAGTAGTCTCGCAATGATATCAATTGAATATGAACGCGCCAAAAGTTGAACATATCAGCATTGATAAGGTCATTTGAACAAGATCGTAGCAGAAAAAAATTATTTTTATTTTAATTTGTAAATTATATTATATTTATTGACTTATTGTTTACTTAATAAATTAATATCCTTTTTTCGCATATTACAAGTTAACAATTCTATATCTCAAACACGTTTGAGTAGTCTCGCAATGATATCAAATGAAAATGAACGCGCCAAAGAGTTGAACATGTCAGCATTGATAAAGTCATTTGTACAAGATCGTAGCAGAAAAAAATTATTTTTATTTTAATTTGTAAATTATATTTATTGATTTATTGTTTACTTAATAAATTAATATCCTTTTTTCGCATATTACAAGTTAAAAATTTATTATGTAAAAAAAAAAAATGTTCCAATATAAGTACTATATAACTATTCATTAGGGCCAATAAAAATTTTACCCACGGGCCTTAAAGATTGTAGTTCCGCCACTGGTTTATGCATTAGCTGTGTGACGGCTACTGGAGTAGGTGCTGGAACAGAAATTAATGAAGGCGAGATAATAGTCTCGAGAGTGAAGAATCTATCCAGGAGAGCAGATTATTCAGTACGCAGATTTGAATTTTGAGTCTTAAGGTCAATGGATCTGATCGTTTAAAGAGTTCAAAGTCATTTGTAGATCGCCGAAATTTTTATTTGGGATGTATGCAAGGCCTTACACTGGGCCAGAGTGAACTTTTTGAGTTTTAGAGTCTGATCTACTTGTTTTAGGCTGAACAGGACTCCTTATATGAAAGGATTAAACATTGATGTTTTTTAGCCCCTTATAACAAGAAGGAGCTGCCAGCATCGAAGTACAGCAGAAGGATAATAGAAGTCTCTTATAAAATAGAAGGAAGTGACCGAAGCCACAGAAGGCAGATAGTGAAAAATTGCGATATGGCAGGTACAGAACTCATAGTTGTGACGTCATAGGTAGATACGAGCGAAAAGCATATGGTCGGGCCGTGGACGTGAACGATCAGCTGATCGGCAGCGGTGGACGAGATAATATATGTTCACGCGTGTGAATGTATATCGAAGTTCATCCTGAAGGAATGGATAAACAGCAACACGAATCACAATGAAAATACAGGCACAGGAAGGCCGAAGTAAATCAATTGTAACTATTTAAAGTATGTACAATGAAGACGGATAAATAAATTAATAAAGCGTAAACAAGAAAGAGTGAAATCACATATAACTGTTATCACTGTATTGATGGGTTTAACTTATAGGAGTATTCATTAGATTGTACTCAACTTATGAATATTAATGTTCATTATTAAAAAAATGTACAACGATTAATTCAAATTAAAATATATTTAATTATTATATATTTTATAATTTATAAAAAATAACATGTAAAATTTAACAATTGCTTAAAGCAAACATTTTTGCATTACATACAGTAGATGACAATACCAATGTATTTTACGATATCTTCTCCTTTTTAAATTCAAAGACAATTTGATATAGTAGTTATAAGATACCATACATTTTCATTACCTTAGTACTAATTAATAAATATAAACTTATTGGCAGCTACTATTATCAACATTATTCATTCCATAAATAAGTATAATGATATATATCAAACTTAATATTTTATTTTGAAAAAACAAAATTAGATTATATCATAGTTCAAATCAAATAAACAAGAAAATTTTTATTTATAAAAACAATAATAATTCTAAATGGTTATCTACAAATAATCGTAATAAAATGGATTCTAAAAAAATAATAACAATTTCCAAAATATTTACATTTATTTTTTTTTTTAAACAATATAAATACAAAATAAAATTCAAAAAAAATAAAAATAATAACAAATTCGCCTTATTTGGTCTAACAACCATTATATCTCGTATATGATGTAATAATTTTCCCGCTCTCATCCTATATTTTATCGTAATCATATTGTGTATACCTATTTATTTAAATTTCAACTACATTTTCCTTCATAACTAGTGTAATTCCATTACAACATTGCAAAGTTTATAAATATTGTATTTCTGGGTACTAAGTTTTGTTTCGTACTTATCAAGACGTTATAATTACGTTGGTGTATTTTATTTTAATTATCGAAATAATAATTGTGGATCACTGTACACAATAAAAAAATAATATGAACTAAGAGACAGAATATAGATTCAAATAAATGAGAAAATTCTCAACTTATATCACAACACTATACTTGATATCAAAGTTCAATATTTTGATGATATTAATTCCTTAAAGTATTCATCAACAGGTTTAAATAATAATTAAGAAAAATAAAATTTAAATCGAACCTAAATAATCAAAAATGTCATGCAACTGAATAAAAAAAAGGTACGACTAATTAAAAAAAAATAGTATTTCTAAAAAAAGTTAGCTAATAAAAAAATTTCTGTCAATAAAACGTTTGTAACGCTATTTGGAACAACATCTCCTCCAGCACAAAAATATTTTGAGTTGGTACTATAAATTTGCAGCATTAATTTGTGCATAATTATACATTTTCAGAAGCACGAGATAGAACTATAAATTACTCAAGTAATATAAAATAACCAGTACGATTATTAATAACAGAGACATTAAAACTTAACCGATAGGTCTGTAAATGACATTGACACAGAAAACTAGCGAATATCAAATACCACACGAAGTTTAAAAAACTGTGAAAAACGACACACATAATAAAGAAAACGTACATGAAAACATCATAAATATGTGTTTACTATAGTAGCTTTCCAAAAACCTTCAATACTTATAATAGGAAAGCAGACCACAATAATATGTGTGGACTACCGTAGTTCACTAAAAACCTAAAAAAATTAAGATAGAAAAATGATAACCCCTATTAACAATAAAAAGAGAATTGTCGATAATAGTTTTATAAATTTAAATTTTAAAAATCTAGTTAAAATTCATGGTCATTCTGAAAGCGAACCTTCAGCAAAACAACATAAAACTATTCAACCATTGCTCTACTAAAAGAGAAAAACCATTAAGGTTGTTTAAAGCATAGGATTTTAAACATTTTCCTTACTAGACATCACTACGATATCGCTGACTAGTGTCAGATTCACTAATATAGTAATATGTTTTCAATATATCGAATAAGACGTTTCAATGGATTCTTCAGTCATTGAGGATTGAAATAATATTTAACAAGGTTTTTAACGATTCAGTATATATGAAATAGAGCAAGAAGTTTGGTGTGAATGGAACAACATCTGCTACAGAGCAAAAATATTTTGAGTTGTCACTATAAATTTGCAGTATTACCTAGTGCATGATTATACATTTTCAGAAGCACGAGATAAAACTATAAATTACTCTAGTTTTTTTAAAATAAACATTATGTTTATTTAAACGAGAGACATTAAAATTCAACCGATAGGTTTGTAAATGATATTGACACGGAGAAAAAGCGAATATCAATATATGAAATAGAGCAAGAAGTTTGGTGTGAATGGAACAACATCTGCTACAGAGCAAAAATATTTTGAGTTGTCACTATAAATTTGCAGTATTACCTAGTGCATGATTATACATTTTCAGAAGCACGAGATAAAACTATAAATTACGCTAGTTTTTTTAATATAAACAATATGTTTATTTAAACGAGAGACATTAAAATTCACCCGATAGGTTTGTAAATGATATTGACACGGAGAAAAAGCGAATATCAAAAACTGTACAGAGTGTAAAAATACAGTGAAAAACGACCCACATATTAAAGGAAACGTACACGTAAACCACAATAATATGTGTAGACTACCATAGTTTTCTAAAACCTCCAATATATATGATAGGATAATGATTTCCCCTATTGATTACAAAAAGAGAATTGTCGATTCTAGTTTTATAAGTTTAAATTTAAAAAATCTAGTTAAAATTTATGGTCATTCTGAAAGCGAAACTTCAGCAAATCAAAATAAAACTATTCAACCTTTGTTCTACTAAAAGAGGAAAACCATTAAGGTAGTTTAATGCGTAGGAGTTTAAACATTTTCCTTACTAGACATCACTACGATATCAGTGACTAGTGAGAGATTCACTATTATAGAAAAATGTTTTCAATCTATCGAATTAGAAGCTCCAATGGATTCTTCAGTCATCTAGGATTGAAATAATATTCAACAAAGTTTTTAACGATTCAGTATATATGAAATAGAGCAAGAAGTTTGGTGTGAATGGAACAACATCTGCTACAGAGCAAAAATATTTTGAGTTGTCACTATAAATTTGCAGTATTACCTAGTGCATGATTATACATTTTCAGAAGCACGAGATAAAACTATAAATTACTCTAGTTTTTTTAAAATAAACATTATGTTTATTTAAACGAGAGACATTAAAATTCAACCGATAGGTTTGTAAATGATATTGACACGGAGAAAAAGCGAATATCAAAAACTGTACAGAGTGTAAAAATACAGTGAAAAACGACCCACATATTAAAGGAAACGTACACGTAAACCACAATAATATGTGTAGACTACCATAGTTTTCTAAAACCTCCAATATATATGATAGGAAAATGATTTCCCCTATTGATTAAAAAAAGAGAATTGTCGGTACTAGTTTTATAAGTTTAAATTTAAAAAATCTAGTTAAAATTGATGGTCATTCTGAAAGCGAACCTTCAGCAAATCAAAATAAAACTATTCAACCTTTGTTCTACTAAAAGAGGAAAACCATTAAGGTAGTTTAATGCGTAGGAGTTTAAACATTTTCCTTACTAGACATCACTACGATATCAGTGACTAGTGAGAGATTCACTATTATAGAAAAATGTTTTCAATCTATCGAATTAGAATCTCCAATGGATTCTTCAGTCATCTAGGATTTTAAATATATTTTACAAGGTTTTTAATGATTCAGTATATATGAAATAGAGCAAGAAGTTTAAAAAAATGCCAAGTAATAGAATAATGTCTTAATCTAGAAAAGAGGAAAGTAATTGATTTCAATGAAACTTTTGTAGGCTTGTAATCTAGTAGTTCCATACTGAGTATGCAATATAGATAACAATATATCATTATTTTGACTTAAATTCTAAATGATTATCCATCCACAATCACTTTGCATTAATAAATACTCAAAACGCACAAAATAATTACATTTTTGTACCACAATTACAAGTTCAAATATAATTATATTACCTTAAAAAGTTATAATTATTTCTTTGGTCAATTTTTATGTCTGTTCTTTGTTCTGGTAGTGCAAAATTTTTATTGACGCTGTTGTTGGTATTTGTAATGGCAAAATGTTTCCTGGGTCTGTTTTTTCTGATTTATTATTTTTGTAAACAATTGATTATAGTTTATATAGTAAATTACCTACGTTAAAACAAATAATTTAAGATAAATACTTAATATTTATTTTATCGGGAATGTAAAATAAACCTGGTAGTGACTTTGTAACTAATCAATTTGACTGCCATACATATTATTTATTTGTAGTTTGTGTTGTTGAGACTTGGTTCGGGCAAGAGCATAGTTTGCTGGCCAATCTTAAGGTTCCAAAGTTTCATCTAGACATACAATTTAACATAGTTAACAATCAAAATATTCTATTAAATTACGAATCATAAAATTCTACTGGTGTCACTGTGATCATTGCGACTTTGCAACTCTCTATTATAAACCTGATTAGGTATCTATATTATATCTTATGCAATTTATCATTCGAATATTTAATAATAAGTTAATTAACTAAATAAACGATATAGTGGGAATATAAATTACTATTATCTAAACCGAGTTAATAATATTTATCTTTTAAAAAAATGCCAAGTAATAGAATAATGTCTTAATCTAGAAAAGAGGAAAGTAATTGATTTCAATGAAACTTTTGTAGGCTTGTAATCTAGTAGTTCCATACTGAGTATGCAATATAGATAACAATATATCATTATTTTGCTTTAAATTCTAAATGATAATCCATACACAATCACTTTGCATTAATAAATACTCAAAACGCACAAAATAATTACATTTTTGTACCACAATTACAAGTTCAAATATAATTATATTACCTTAAAAAGTTATAATTATTTCTTTGGTCAATTTTTATGTCTGTTCTTTGTTCTGGTAGTGCAAAATTTTTATTGACGCTGTTGTTGGTATTTGTAATGGCAAAATGTTTCCTGGGTCTGTTTTTTCTGATTTATTAATTTTGTAAACAATTGATTATAGTTTATATAGTAAATTACCTACGTTAAAACAAATAATTTAAGATAAATACTTAATATTTATTTTATCGGGAATGTAAAATAAACCTGGTAGTGACTTTGTAACTAATCAATTTGACTGCCATACATATTATTTAATTGTAGTTGTGTTGTTGAGACTTGGTTCGGGCAAGAGCATAGTTTGCTGGCCAATCTTAAGGTTCCAAAGTTTCATCTAGACATACAATTTAACATAGTTAACAATCAAAATATTCTAATAAATTACGAATCATAAAATTCTACTGGTGTCACTGTGATCATTGCGACTTTGCAACTCTCTATTATAAACCTGATTAGGTATCTATATTATATCTTATGCAATTTATCATTCGAATATTTAATAATAAGTTAATTAACTAAATAAACGATATAGTGAGAATATTAATTACTATTATCTAAACCGAGTTAATAATATTTATCTTTTAAAAAAATGCCAAGTAATAGAATAATGTCTTAATCTAGAAAAGAGGAAAGTAATTGATTTCAATGAAACTTTTGTAGGCTTGTAATCTAGTAGTTCCATACTGAGTATGCAATATAGATAACAATATATCATTATTTNCTATTATAAACCTGATTAGGTATCTATATTATATCTTATGCAATTTATCATTCGAATATTTAATAATAAGTTAATTAACTAAATAAACGATATAGTGAGAATATAAATTAATTTTATCTAAACCGAGTTAATAATATTTATCTTTTAAAAAAATGCCATGTAATAGAATTATGTCTTAATCTAGAAAAGAGGAAAGTAATTGATTTCAATGAAACTTTTGTAGGCTTGTAATCTAGTAGTTCCATACTGAGTATGCAATATAGATAACAATATATCATTATTTTGACTTAAATTCTAAATGATTATCCATCCACAATCACTTTGCATTAATAAATACTCAAAACGCACAAAATAATTCCATTTTTGTACCACAATTACAAGTTCAAATATAATTGTATTTCCTTAAAAAGTTATAATTATTTCTTTGGTCAATTTTTATGTCAGTTCTTTGTTCTGGTAGTACAAAATGTTTATTGACGCTGTTGTTGGTATTTGTAATGGCAAAATGTTTCCTGGGTCTGTTTTTTCTGATTTATTATTTTTGTAAACAATTGATTATAGTTTATATAGTAAATTACCTACGTTAAAACAAATAATTTAAGATAAATACTTAATATTTATTTTATCGGGAATGTAAAATAAACCTGGTAGTGACTTTGTAACTAATCAATTTGACTGCCATACATATTATTTATTTGTAGTTTGTGTTGTTGAGACTTGGTTCGGGCAAGAGCATAGTTTGCTGGCCAATCTTAAGGTTCCAAAGTTTCATCTAGACATACAATTTAACATAGTTAACAATCAAAATATTCTATTAAATTACGAATCATAAAATTCTACTGGTGTCACTGTGATCATTGCGACTTTGCAACTCTCTATTATAAACCTGATTAGGTATCTATATTATATCTTATGCAATTTATCATTCGAATATTTAATAATAAGTTAATCAACTAAATAAACGATATAGTGGGAATATAAATTACTTTTATCTAAACCGAGTTAATAATATTTATCTATTAAAAAAATGCCATGTAATAGAATAATGTCTTAATCTAGAAAAGAGGAAAGTAATTGATTTCAATGAAACTTCTGTAGTCCTGTAGTCTAGTAGTCTAGTAGTTGCATACTGTGTATACAATATTGATAACAATATATCATTATTTGGACTTAAATTTTAAATGATTATCCATCCACAGTCACTTTGCATTAATAAATACTCAAAACGCACACAGTAATTCCATATTTATGGATTTTTGATTTTTGTTTGATTTAAATGTCCTCCTCTAGTCGTGGCTTTTTTTTTGAAGTTCTCATTACTTGAAATCTCATGAAGACAGTAGTATTTGAAACCAATCAATACACATAAGCCAAGCCAAATGATTTGAATCATCTTTTAGATGAATTGATAGAACTGATTATTAATAAAATTTTTGTAATTTTAGCAATAAAATATGAAATTCACAAACAAATAAACTTTAAGTTTAAAATGGATTGTCCAATTATGGACTCTTACTACAACTTCATCATTGTCTTCATTTTTTCTCTATTTTTTATCTATTTTTCTTGTTGGAAATAATAAAGACAAAAAATCACTACAAAGTTATCCAATTTATATTATATATTAACCAAAACATTTGTTATCAAGCATAGCATATCAGGATTTCCCCATGTCATTGGTAAACATAAGAATAAAAACAAACAGTATACATTACATTATTTTACACTTTTAAAATCTATTTTACATTCCACCTGCTATTATTCAATATGATTATAATTAATTTTTATTGTCAATAACTTTATTGTCTACCTGCCAGATAAATACTAACTAAAAATTCTTAATTTTATAAAGCAATTATTAAGTTACAATTTCATGTATGTTTTTTTATTTTTTATTTCAATAAATTCAATTGTTATGGTAAATGTTTAGACATTTCATAATACGTTATAATACATCATAATAATGGTGAATAGGTCATGAATTTTAATATTAGCTAATTATTTAAAAAAAACACTTTAAGTAAAAATTAGGAAGTGCATGTAATGTCAATAAGTCTAAAATGGTAGTCCATTTGTAAACAAATGGATTAAGATGATTGACGAAATTATGAAAATAAAAGTTCCAATGTACATCTGTCTAAGAAATATCTCTGAACACTGACATTCAGATCTAATGATTATCTGATTTTAACAGTGTCTTATGATGTCTGATGGAATAGTGTTAATAAAACATCAAACAATTAAAAAATATTTATGGTATATGTTGCAATGATAGGCAATATGAACAAATATTGAAGATTGCTACTCTAACTAGTTTATTTTCAAAATTAAAACAAAATTATTCTTATATTAAATAATTTTAAAATTGACATTAAGTTTAGTATTCTGATATAAATTTTCCAAATAAATTTATTTTAAAGTGCTTTTATTAACACAATACTCTGTTGGGTTTATTTTTAATGCTTAAACTATTTCATTAACAGAACACATACATAATATATCTAATTTAACTTCAGTCTCAATATTCTCAATTGAACATTTTGCACTCAAACTCTTGTTTTCACTTTCATAATCAATAATGTCTACACTACCATATTATGTATATAAAGTTGATACCTACATCATTATTTTGATATTTAAATTCTGAATGATCATTTAGTCCATATATATTTCATTTAAATGCTATCTTGGTGTATGCTCTGTTACTGTTTCTAAATCTATTATTACCTTAATATATTTATTATTTGTCCTTTGATACATTTTTGTGTCTATCTTTTTTTCTGCTAGTGCTAGATGTTCGATTTTGATGATGTTAATGTAGATAGTTGTAATGGCGAAATTTGATCAGAATATGTTATTTCTGATTTATCAGTTTTGTAAACAATTTATAATTAATTTAACAGTAAATTATCTACATTAAAATAAATAATTTATAATTATAACTTAATATTTTTTAATTAATTATATGAAATATAATTGTTTGCTGTTAGAGAGCAGAATCCCAAAAAATGAAAAAAATTAATGTGAAAAATTCTATAATGACAGATTCTTAATATATTCAATTGGTTTTTTGGTATATGCTTTATTACAATTACTAAAACTATTATTACCTTTGTGTCTTTTGTGTTGTTCTTTTGGTCTACTTTTGTGTTTCTGAACTTTATTCTGCTTGGGCCTGTTGTTTGATTTTGAAGATGCTGGTGTTAAAGATTGTGCTGGAGATAGTAATCAGTTGCTTATCAATTGCTTGTTTATCAGTTTATTAATGCTGGTGATTGATTTATCAGTTGTGTAAACAAAAAATGTAAAATTGATATAATGGTTAATTATTTAAAAAAATAATTTATTTATTATATGAAATAAACCTGCAAGTAGCGATGGGGTTACAGAATTTGAGTGCCTTAACTGCTATACATTGCTAGTTTGAGCTGTGGATACTTGGTAGTTTAGATCATAGTTTGCATACTAAACCATAAAAGCTCATAGTTTAATCTAGAAATATAGTATAATATCATTAACATTCAAACATTTTATTTAGAAAATTGTATTTAAGTTATAATACGGATACCTCTATAATGTGTTTTATTATTAGGAAATCCAAAAAAACTTAGTCTATGGATGTTTGAATTTGTGCTTTTATACGTCTTAACAAAATGTCTTATTTGTATTCGAACGAACAAATTGCATTTTATAGCATAAAAATATAATTTATATGCCATTCATGCACCATTGAAAATTTGAATATTTCGTTTATGTCATGAACCATGGTGTGCGTGCATTTGTCGATGATGTCACATTTTTGGTAAATCGTTTGCTTCGTCATTTAATTTCTTTTGATTCTAGTGGTTTCATGTGGCCATTATTTCCATCTGTTTCGATCGTGTTAATCCCATTACTGAGGTTTATTGGGATATTCATATTAACTTCGTTGTACCACTTATAATATTAATAAAAGAACATTTATAATGTGAAAAAAATAAATACATCTATTAAATATAACTCAAAAGAAAATATTTTGATATTTATGAACTTACAAATATTTATACTAAATAAAATGTATACGACTGTATGGAACGTAGGTTAGTTCATATTTGATAACAACAATCGATAACGATGAGATGACATTGACAAAGGGGTTTGACAATGTTGCCAACTCCATCATATAAACCGCAAAATCTAGATCTCTACGAAATGATAAGAATGTTGTAGGCGGAAATTCAAAATTCCTGATATCTACTTTATCTTACCTTATAATTTAGTAGCCTGGGGTACTCTTCCCAAAATCCCACTGAATTCAACCAGTTGAAATAACATAGTGACCTAAATTCCCTACAAATTATTCAAA
The DNA here is from genome assembly GCA_902439185.1 of Cinara cedri. Lineage (NCBI taxonomy): Eukaryota > Metazoa > Arthropoda > Insecta > Hemiptera > Aphididae > Cinara > Cinara cedri. Next base: position 126,266 of record CABPRJ010002437.1, on the reverse strand, counting down.
TGTTGACACTAACATAAGAATTGAATTTATATATTTTATGAAAAATATTTATTTCCAAATTAAAATATTATTGTATGATTAATTGTTGGTTTAATTATTATTATACAATTCAAAAAAACCTTCCAAATTTAAATTTTCGAAAAAAAAAACCCGCCATTACCAGAAGAATACCACCGAGATTGAGGAAAATGTTCGTTTCACATTCGGGTGTTGGACAAAACGCGAATAAAAATAGAAAATTTTAAAATTTTGAATATCTCGCCTATGAATTGTTTTACGTGGAAACTATACGATTTTGAGCTATGACTCTTAAAAATTAATTGGTTCTTCGTAACGAGCTACAAAAAATGTATATTTTGGATTTGTCAAAAGTACGAAATTTAAGATTTTTAAAACATCCGATATACGTTGTGAGAGTTTCTAAAAACCAAAAATCTTAAATAACTACATTTTGAAAAAATAAAAACGTTTTGTGTTTAAAAAAAAAATATAATAGATATAATACTACAAGCCTATACAATTGGGCATTTGATAGGTTTTAGGCCTTCTTTACTGTTGTAAATGCTATTGGGCCCTTCAAAAATTAATCTATTAAACATTTTTTCTAAGTATCACATATCCCACCTACTTAAAATTGTGTCCCAACACTAAAGATTTAAGTAAAACTTTATGGAATATCAAGTATCTAAATCATATCTACTCAAGGGTAGTTTTGAAGTACTAATAATTTAGGAAGGTGATCTGAAACAAATTGTTGGTTGAGAGAGACTAACATCCAGGCGGTATTTTTGTACCTAGATTTGCTTGTTTGTATAACTTCAATAACATCTCTATAATCTCACCACATAATTATGGTTGATTTTATTATTAATATTGTAAAAATGTAAATTATTGTTAAATTTAGTAATGAATGGACTCAGTGCTGTCAACAGTAAAGAGATTTTATTTACTGTCGTCTGTTAAATATTTGAGTATGTGATTTTGTAAGTGTTGTAAATAAAATAAATATAAAAATATTTTGTCAACAATTATAAGTTATGGTGGGGAAGTCATAACTTGTAGTGCTGTGTAAAAGACTGCCTTTAATTTAATCTAAATTAACTCAGTTGAAAACAATTACATTATTAATTTGTAAAGTTATCAGCTAGGTCACTTATTAGTGATTAGTGGTTGGAAACTTTTAAATTGTTTGAATAACTAACCATTTTGTAATAATTAATACTTTTACTCCTTTTTATTGCACACTTTTATGTCTTATTAAATTTGTGTACATATATGTGTAAACTATATTATTGAATCTAGAAATTACTATAGTTATTATTTTATTTTATATCATTGACTACATATTGTAAATAAATAAAAAAAATATTTAATTAACTGGCAATTTTAACCATAACAAAGTTGAAGATATTTTAGTAAGTAGTGTATACAAATATAACTGTAATTTTATATTATATATTTTAAACAGATTATTGTTAAAATGCAGAATATTTATATATATTGTTTAACATTTTGTCAATAAATTCTTTTCATAACACATCTTTGGCATTAAAATACCAACTTTAAAATACTATAACAATCAAATAGACAAAATAGTATAACCTAAAGGCTAAAGGAATAATATAAAAACTTTTTATAGTCCTTAGTCTGAGTTGAATCAAACGATGACGAGTTCAATGTTAGTTAATATTTTTAACATAGTTTCTCCAGCTTTTATTTGCTAACTATAACAAATTAACAAATAAATAAATAAATATAAATCTTGTTTACATAATATAATGAATGCATGTAAAATATAAATGTATTTATTCAACTATCTAGAATGTAAACAACTAATATAATGAATAAAATAAACTAAAAGCAATATTAAAAATATATTTACATAGGCTGAGTGAGAAAAACTCATATCAAGCATTATATCATGAATTATACTCACAATTAACCAAACACTTAGGGGTTATAGCAAAGATTTAATATAAAATAGCAAATTACACTACAAACTAAACACTAAACTACTTTAAATCAAATAAAATTAAGATATCACATTACTTATATCAGTAATATTAAGTTATTAACACTACCTTAAATTATGAGTTGGAACAGCACTAAATTATCAGACACAGTTCAAAAATCTGAGTATAATATAATATGTTATTTTTTTAAACCTCCAAATGCAAATGCAAGTTAATAACTAATACTAAACAATATGATATCGTTAAGTTAACAATTAAAAATATGTTTTTAAAATCAACAAATTCTGGCAACCACATAAATATTTAGAATTTTTTATTCTGAAAAATGTTTCATAGGTACATTAGGTACATTTCATAGGTTTCATAGTTTACATATCAAACAAAAAAAAATTAAAATTATAATCAATATACATATTATATTTGAGATACATAATAAACTTAAATTTACCTGTTGCCATAGGTACCTACTGTATAAAATTCATTCGGATTTGAATGGAACAACTCGTACAAAATAAAAGTTTCCTCAAATGATTTAACGGTTTAAATTTAATTATACATATTAGAACAGTAGTGTTTTTCGAAAATTATGCTATTTTCTATAATTTATTTTTGATAATAATTGGCCCTAAAACATCTGCATTGTACATTTGTATAATGTAAATCCACCATACAACATAAGGAATTTTAATTTTTGGGAGTTTTTTGCTGTAATTCGGTTATAAATACACGTCGAGATTTGAAACTTGATCATAATATATTTTTTTTGGACTTACCTAGACGTGGTAAAATTTCCATAATCATCGGAAGACTTTTTTTTTAATAAGCGTTTTGAAATTAAGTTTAAACGATAATCGCAGAAAAAATTACAGCACTTCAAATTATGTATTACCGAACTACGTTCGGAATCGTCTTCCGTCAAGCAATGGTTTACCGTTGCTTACAGATGTAAATGAAATAACTTTATGTATCCCCAGTATTAGCTCTCTATTTGTTTTAGTTATAAATGTCCTCTTTTGAATAAATGACATTTGGTCAGTGGTCACCCTAAATATACATATCACATTAATTTTTAAAATGTAATTAACTGTTTTATGAGTCTTGAGTAGATGGTATGTTGGTAATTCGAATTTAAGACATTACAACAATAGTTTTCAATACATGGATTAGCAATACCGGATATTGCATTTAAATTGTGACATTCAGAAAAAAAACATTAACTTATAAAGATATCAAAAAAATTACTTTGGTATTTCAACTGAATTTATTTATTTAGACATTTTTAACTATTAACTATTTTAACTAAGCAGATAGAAATTATATTTTCAATGTTAAAGTCAATATACAGTTTCTAAAAGTTCAAGTTATAATTAGATGAAATTCCACATGCCCTGTATGATAGATCTATATACTGTAACTAACTTGTACAATTACTGTCAAACATTCCTAGTCTTTTTTCGTATTTTCCTACAATATTGATGGAATCGTCATAAAATCTTCAAGGTTCGACGTAGAATCTCTCCAAGATCATTGCAACACCAAAAAAATCCGTAACTCGAACGTACACCATACGAAAATAGCATAGTTAAATTTCTCGCCAAATTTTGTTTTTAAATTTACAATTTAGAATCACGATTTAATACAAATCTAAATTAGTAAAAAAAGTTCTACGAGCTGGGAAATGATCTTGAGACACGTTCAAAAAGATCCATGCAGGTGTTTTGTGTATTTGACTTCAATATTGAAGGATTTCTACTTAAATTTTCAAAATCGTAAACCGAAATTCTAGTTTTTTTTTTTACAAATAATGTGAGCCCAATGCTCATACATTCAACAAATTGGTAAGAGTGCAACATTTATATATCTGCAAATATGTGAGAAGAAATCACAATAATAGATAATTGTAATCTAATGTTAAATTGCCTATACAAAACTCCTTAATAAATGAATATTTAAATATAATTTAATGAATTTGTTCGCTATTTGAAATTAACTGTATTATAAAAATAATATTTTTTTTTTATGATACTATCAATTTTTTTTATTTCGACCATCTCTAGTAGTTTCTTTAAGAGCTATAAAATCTAATAATTCTTCTTTCACTTCCATATTCATCGTCATATAACGTACAAAAATATCTAACTGTGGTTTATCCTGAATGTCAATAGGTTCGTCTAACGCTAAACTTAATGCAGAAGAATTAGCAATTTAATTTTGTAAATTAGAGAAAATATCTGAACTTATCATTGAAATACGTCTTTCCATAGTATGTCTACTATTTGAAATATTTTCAACCATATTTATTAATTTTTTATCTTCCGGTTTTAAAATGGAAATAACATTTAAAATGTTTTTTGTTAAATATACCCCATTGGTGTATAGGCGCTTTGCTCAAGCAATATATAACGCCATACAAAAACTCGTTTCAGTAGTTATATCAGTTTCTTTAGAAAATACCGACATAATATTGGTTTGTTTATTTAATTTTAATTTTATTGTGCTTAATTTATTTTTTCTCAAATCAGAACCAGTAGAAAATTCGTTACTAAACGAACTGTGATTTGTTTCATAGTGGCGTTTTAAGTTACTAACCTTAAATTGTGATAGTTGGGATTGACAAATGAGATGAAATGGTTTACTGTTTCATTCTATGAAAAAGAACTCTTCTTCTAATTTACAAAATTAAATTGCTAATTGTTCTGCATTAAGTTTAGAGTTAGATGAATCCACTGACATTCAAGATAAACCATAGTTAGCCTTTTTAGAAAATTCCTTTGTAATTAATGTTATTGAAAATGGATGTCCAAAATTAAAATCGATTCCAATGGATACAGCAGCTTTATAAATTGAACTCTTAGAATTATTGGAAGATGAAGGATTGAAGCAGTTCAAATATAGTTGTCATTCTTTGTTGGAATTTCGGAAACAAGTGCCTGTTATTAAATATCTAAAAATTACTCTTTGCGCTCAAAAGTTAATATCGATTTTCGGAATAACATATTCTTGCGAGTCTTTATACTCAACCATGAAAATTATTAAATCTAAACATCGATCAACATTAACGGATAATCATTTAACGGAATTGTTAAGGACTGCGTTAACAACATACAGTCCTGATTTTAAAAAACTTACAAGCAAAATAAACACGTAAAAATAAGAAAATAATCAATAATGACAAATTATAACAAGTACTTTTTATTTTTACTAATTTTCTTCTATACACTGTAATTTAATAAAATATTATACTTTTTCAAATATATAAATTCATATTAAAAAATATTTTTTGTAAAAATGTTACGATATAATGCGAGCCGCAAAAGTCTATAACGCGATTTATTATGATAGATATTGTTTTCTTACTTCTTACTTTTAAGTTTGATTATAAGTCAATTCACTCTAATATATTTCAAGCAAGTTAGAAGTTGCTATTAACATAAAATTGGTCTAATGCTGAAATCAAACTGCATATATAAGTAAGACAAAGATAATATTTGTGGAATTCTCTTACCTCTGAATAAACCTTAAAGTCGATAATATAAGCTCACATGTTACCTAGGCGGCTAAGCAAAACAAGACAAATGTCATGAATCAACAATTTATAGTGTACCTATTTAAATATTTTTACAAATAAAATATTACAATAACTAAAGATATTAAAATAATTTTAACTTACTTATTTTCATTATAATACTATTAATAAAACCAGTATTTCTAAAAAAAAACTATTCTGCGGTACAGGTATGACTTATGGTCAAAGTTTTAAAGAACGACATACGTTGTACGAACAATAAAAGGCGCAAGATTAAAACGAATTTAACGAACGAACAATTTAAATGACAAACAATTTAACAATAGTGCATTGGTGCGTATAAAGAGGTGAACGAAATATTCGAAAAGCACTTGAGTGCTGTCGAGTTCGAGAGTAGTTGAGCGAGTTCGACTATTCCAAGACTTGTATTTCATAAATCGTAATGGTGGGAGTTGGTCGGGTGATAGAAAACTGGGGAGAACGTCTGGAAAAACTTGTTACAAAACACAATAGTAATTTATAAAAAAAATTTGGGAGTTATTAAATACATAATTGATTTTGTGTTTCAAAGATGTGTATTTATATGAATACTAAAATTTAGATTGAACAATTTGAAGTTTTTAATGTTGGCTAAGTTGGTTTATCTTTTCTTTTTTTCTTCCATTGGTTTTCGGGATAAGTACCTCATTTCGAAATTTAGTATGAACTGAACTCTTCATTTATCATGAACTGAGTATTTGATTTCCAATATTATGTACAAATTATTGCCTACCTGGATAGATACTAGGAGCAGTGAGCTTGTATTAACCAGTATTTATTACTAATTATTATTTTTCATAATATAATATTATTGAATAATAATAATACCAAGGAAGAATGATCAACCTAGAATATTACCCATTAAATTAGTTTATAATTCATATATTTAATTTTGTTATTCACTAAATACAGACAATTTTAACATAATTTTTTTAATGTATTCTTTTTTTTTTTTTATTAAAATCATTCCTTAGGTATATTTATTTATTTAATGTAAATAATAATTTATATGTGAAAAGTAAAGTGTTAACAATAGACAAATTTAAATTTATTTGTAAATATCACTTCAAAATAAGTTTTAAACAATTAAATGTAAATTGATGATAATCAACTTTTATTGAAATTTCAATTATCTTCTAAATTCTATATCAAAACTATAAAACATGGATTTTAAATAAAACTTTATATTTTGTACAACTGTGAAACTAATTTTGTTTTAATTCCTTCCATAAATAATTGGAGCAAGTGAATTTTATAACTCTTCAAAGGACACATTAATTTGATATGGTGTTATTTTAAAAAACCTCATAAATTCATATTTCTCGTTAACCTGTTGACGAGATATTCCACATTTCAATTTAGGTAAGGGAAGAGTAGTAGAACAGTTGCGTTCTACATCATCTTGGAACATCCATAACTCTCGCCTTGCCGACAAATAACTAGTTCCTAACCATGCCGCTAATTGAATGTGTTAATAGAGCTTTAATTTGATTTTTTTTTTTTAATTTATTATAATTATATCGTTTTTTGAAATAATGTTTTTATACAGAAATGCCTTACTAAACCTAAGCTTAAAGTTGTGTATAATTATTAATAATAATAATAACATATTTATTTAGAAAATCACAAACAGTACATAAATATATATAAAATAATAACAATGAAAGATTTGCAACTCCTCATTAAGCATAGCTTGTGTCGGGGAATTAAAAATTGAGTTGCGATATATCTAAATAGATTAAATAGATTAAATTAAATATATATATATATATATAAGTAAAATCTAAATTATTTAAGAATGATTTAAATGAATTTACATTATTAAAATGTTTAAATTAATATTTTGAATTCTACACAGTTAAACTGAAAAAGAGCTTTTTACACAAAATTGTTTATAGAAGATAGGTACACAAATATTTATACTTTCTTTGTAACGAGTACTATAGTTATGAGAGGCATGATTAAAATTATTATTGAATGTATAAAAAGTAATTAGAAAATTCTTATAATATACATTTTTAATACAAAGTAAATTCAATAGATCATAAACAAAAATATTACTTGTAAACATAGGTGTCTTAAAAATAAATTTTATTACATGTGTTAAAGTAGAATTTAAAGAAATAATATGAGAATTATATGCTTAACCCTAAAAAAAACAATACCATAATTTATAACTGATATAACCAAAAATAGAAACAATTCGTTTAATAGTAATATTAAATATATTACACACATCATGAAAAATATAAAAAAAATTAGGAACAATATTTGTCAGATTATCAATATGGCAATTCCATTTTAACTTACTGTCTAAAATGAGGCCTAAATACTTAATACAATTAGAATTTTTTTAAATTTCACAATTACTTTGACAATTAAAAGGAAACACACAAATTTTCAAATCAGGGTTGATCAACTCGGAATTAATATTAAAGTAAATATATTTTGATTTAAGTAAGTTTATTTCCAAAAAATGATTATCAAACCAATCCTTAATTTCTTTTACAACATTATTAGCGTTTATAAATTTACATTCTAACCGTGAAAATCGCGGTATTATTAAAACACCAGATTATTTCAGAATTAATATTTAAATTAAGTAAACCATTCATATAAATTAAAAGAAAAAGAGATCCAATGACAGTACCTTGAGGAATACTGTGTGAAATAATTAGAGGACAGCTTAAAAAATTATTTATTTTTTCTACCTGTGTTCTATTTATTAAATAAGATTCTAATAATTCATACATTTTTCCTCTTAAACCAATATGATGTAGTTTTTTTAGCAATAATTTATGATTATAGATCTGTGAATTTAGGGTAAGTTGATATGCTTAAAATATTTGAGAAGTGTAAATAACCTGGGTATATTAAATAAAGGTATAACTAATTACAAGAAAAAATTATTTATTGTACAATTTAATAATACACAATATTAAAATAGATTTATTACCTACAAAAATGTATTAATTTATAAGTGTTCAAATTGTATTCCATTTTGACTGAAACATAAATTCAGTCAAAAACACTGTACTGGATAAACCAATATTTTTTTACTTTAGATTTAATCTATCATATATGTTTAGAACCTTTGACATATAATATACAAAAAAATATATTTAAACCATTGCAATTATCACCAAATGGTCTTCAAAAATATATAAGTAAGTATATATAAGTATATTGATTCAAATGAGCTTAGTTCATCTACCTAATGTTAGAAGTTATTGGTCTTCAAACTTGGAAAACCAATTAATTATAGGTACAATGTTATAAATACATTTGAAAAAACTTGCTCTGAAGTATAGATTGTAGTGACTGTTGTTACCTTTTCTGAAAGGTAACTATCGTATTTCCAAGTTGTTTTCGATATAATCGGGAAAAGCCTGAATGAAAAATATACAAATAAAACGGCAAATATTATTGCGGCGTTTTTGTTATTTTTATTATGTTAACACGACATTTTCTACCAGAAAGATTACTCCAATCGAAAAATGACAAGGGATCGATTTTTTTTCTTTCAACACATACGAGTAGCTACTGAGATTTCAGGATTGCCGGTCCCGGATTGATATTACGCGCAAACTTAAGTGCCCGCCGTACCAAACCACCCCACGAGCAGTTACCCACATCCTTTTCTGGCATACGAGTAACTAATGTTTATTTTTATAACTCTAGTATTTTTCATAATAATTGTGAAAAATCAAAACAAATGAAATATCCGACTTTTTTTAAATTAGGGCACAACAAATTTCATTATTTTAAATGCTTACGGCTCATGTTTTCTACCAGAAATATTGTTCTAATAAAAAAACATCAAGAGATATTTTTTGATCAATTTTTAATCTTGATGGTGACTAGAAAAGTAATTTTTTGATTTTCTTTACAGTTTTGTTTTAATAACTGAGCAAAACTAAAAATACGTAAAAAGAGCGGGGAAATTTACAAAAATAATTTTTTTATTATTTTAAATTTTGATTTTGTAAACAATTGCAATACTCCTAACTTACAAAAGTGCCTCCCCTCCCATTGAACGAAGTATATCCCTCTTTTTAAATATATTATTAATTATATCTGTTTAAGATATCCATATTTTTTTTGTCACTGTTATGTGAATATTATGATAAACGTTTAGGATAGAATATTACATATTATATATATTATTATTATGGTGTGCTCTTCAATATACTATATTACATTTTATGGACACAGTGATGTAGCCAGGATTATGCAATGGGGGGGGGGGTGAAGTATGAGTTATACTATTAGCTTTTTACAGTTTTAAATTCTGGGTGGAGCGAGGAATGCATTGATTTTATAATGATGTTTATTTTTATTTTCTTTATAGATACCTTATCTACCAGCAATTTTGTTCCACAATACAATAATAACAAATTTTACTAAAAGAAAATCCGACTGGGGAGGTAATTGAAGGAGGTAATTTTTTGAATTCCCCAGGAGTTTTCCAAATAAATTTGGAATATAAATTTGAAAACCCGAGAAAAAAACAGAAATAACGGGAAAATAGGTACAATATTAAACAAATATTATCAAAGAAAATATATAATACCTATTTAATTATTTTACTATAATATGGCAAATAATATATTGTTGACAAAGCATTTCATAAGAAATGGTTTATCGTTGCTTACAGATATACATTAAATCCCTGTCTGTATCCTGCCTTCCCAATTTCCCACCTACACCAGTGGCTGCACCCGTTTCCATTATATTACCTTTTTTTCTGGTCTGGTATTAATAAAAAAAAATAAATCCATTCGACAAAATGTTTAAATATCATTCCAGTGAGAAATATTTTGAAATATTGACGACAATTTCATCTTTCGATGGAGAATATATTAATTTTTTGGTCATGTAGTTGTCTCAGAGCAATAGTATTGATAGCCAGGACGACTTGCAAACAAAGGTGTACCTATATTGTGTAAACAGATTTTGAGTAATTTTATACTTGTTTGAATATATTGGTTTTTAGATCTCTCTATAATTAAAATTACAAAAACATTCTATGAAAAATTACCTAAAAAAAACTACCTTCCCAATTTCTCACCCATAACAGTGGCTGCACTCGTCCTCAATATCTTAGGACGATTTTTATTTTTATGGTTTTTGCTTATTGCTTAGGTATACTCTTATTGAGACATTCAAGAACCAGGTTAAGTGGTGTAAATAGAAAAAAAAAATTAATCAATTGTTAGATATACATACATATATTACAATAAGAAGTTCATAAAATATTTTACGTGTTTATAATTGTAAAAATTGTATACAATTGTATAATGAAAATAATTTACAATAGACGTATTTTTCTTGATTTACTGCTAATTGATTCAAAACGTCTTCCAGCTATATTATTATTTCACAGAAAACATTCACATTTATGAATATAAACACATGAATTTAATATCGAATATCGTGTTTAATATTGTAATCAATCGTTACTTGTTAGAATAGTCATAAACCACAACTAAAAAATTGTGGTGCAAACCAAAATTCAGGGTTGTTAAAATTTTTTAGAATTTTTTGAAATTTTTTGTTCAAATAATTTACTAATAATAACGTACTCAGGATGAAGATAAATGATAATTTACTCTATCCATTATTATGCATTTTCTAATAGTATGACCATGAAGATTAGAAATATCTCTATTCTTCATTAGTATGACAAAATATATCGTAATTTTAAAGTAGAATAACGAAGTATACAATAATATTAATAAATCGATTAGGTTAAAACATGTGAAAAAAAGCATGAACTGTACATAACTGTACATACATGAACTGTCCGCTTTCCTTGTGCAATGATACCATACTCTTTAGGGGTCCCGCTGGCAATCGTCAATATTAGAAGATCTATATTGATCACGTGCGCAGTTAAGCGAATGAAACGAAAATGTCAACAGATCCAAAAGAGGAAATATAGAAAAACTATACGAGTATATTATTTAGATAAGAGGGAGAATATCAACAAGACGTTCTGAGAAGAAGAAAAATGATATTTTTTGAATATAACTATTTATAGGGGAGTTTTATTATATATTATATACTTGCATCCATCGGTAATGATTCAAAAAATCGACAATATTGTTATAACATATATATTTATAGAATGTGCAATAATATATTGTATGACACAAAAAAAAATATAAATATTTACAGTAAAATCCATTCTCTTTTATGTAAGAGTCGTATACATCGGTCGACAACACTGTCCAACTTATAGTAGTTGATAATTGCAGTCTCTACTGATGGCCGCGGTCTTTGGTCTTCATTGCCAGCCAGAAAGTTCTCATTTCCGCCACGTCTGGCTGTGTCCGGACTATATGTGCACGATACGCCGACTTCACACAAACAGTTTATGATATAATATATCACAAATGTATATATTATATACATTATATTTGCATACATTTGACTTTGGGGTGCAGGAGATAAATTAAAAATTAATTCTATATGCGATTAATTATTGGATGCTGCATCAAAACGAACAAATGTTCATATAATACTACCTGGCCTTACCCGTGCTAAAATAATTATACAGTTCAACAATGACCCAAGTAACCAGTTTCTATTTCTATTTCTTTTTTAACTCTTGTAGATAGATTGAACAAATATGTCTATACCTAATGTTTGAAATACCTGTATAACAATAGCTGCTTCTTGTCGGGTCATGCCCCAAAATGTATGCGGTAATGTTGGTAACTCATTACCGTCACCAACAACAAATGGCATATTGCAAACAGATGTGTTTTGACGTTCTGGGTGCAATGGGTTATTGTACCACAGGTCTTCGGCCAGTCTATTCATGAAAATTTGCCGGAATTTTCGGTTAAAACTAATAGCGTTTTGCTCATTAGCGTTTCCGAGCACCCGAGTTAAGGACATGTACAACGGCGTCTCTAGACATTCACCTACACTGATCACGTTCGAATTCGTCTTTTTGTAATTTTTGGCCTCCATTTTTTTTTAAATTGTTTAAGTAATAAAATCAATATAATTTAATATATTGTTTATTAATAATTTAACGATTCTAAGCGGAATTCAGTTGATAGTGATGCTTTTTTCAACAATATAAATGAAACTTGGTTAAATAGTAACGTTTTTGATGCTGAACTAAGTTTTAATAACTATAATTTATACAGAAATGATCGTATTTTAAGCCTTGGAAAAATTAGAGGTGGTGGTGTATTAATTGCTGTAAATAAAAATATCATCTGTGAATTATTAACTGGTTCTTCTGTTGTTGGAATCGAGCAAATATTTATAATTCTTTCAGTTAACAATATGAAAATTATTATAGGTTGCGTTTATATATCACCAGGTGCATCTTGTGATGTCTATTCTAATCATTGTGACATAGTTGAGTCTATTTATTTTAGATATCCTGAACATTATTTTGTAATAGCTGGTGATTTCAATTTAAATAGTTTCGACTGGTCTGTTGATCCAAACAGTCAAAATCATAGGTCTGCTGACATCTTATTTAATAGCTATATACATTTTTTGAATCTTAGACAATGTAATGTTATTAAAAATTGTGTCGGTCGTACACTTGATTGTTTAATGCTTAGTAAAAATGCCGAACTTACTTCTATTTATTATTCGGTTGACTCTGGTACATACAATTGATAAATATCATCCTCCTTTAGACGTAGTTATTAAATTTAAAAATTCCTCTGTGAGTAACCATAATGAGTCACCATATATTTTTAACTTTAAAAAATGTAATTTCAATGAGATCTCTCATTTTCTTTTAAATATTGATTTCAATCTAAATCTAAACAAAAATCTATCTCTTGACGTTTTGTTGATACTTTTTACGAAATTATTTATCACACATTTAACTTGTTTGTTCCTAAAACTAAAATTTTTTATAATTATTCCCCTGCATGGGCAAATGCTGAGATTAGAAATCTGATAATTAAAGAGAAGTGTGCCCATAAAAAATATAAACTTAGTACTTCTTTTGCCAATTATATGGAATTTTCTGAGTTTCGAAAAAAATGTAAGGAATTGAATCAAATTTGTCACGATCAATACATTTCCGATGTGGAAAATAGTTTGCAAATAAACATAAAACCTTTTTGGTACTATGTAAATTCTCTGAAAAATAATGTCCCGGACTGTATGAATTATAATAATGTGACATCAACAAATATCTCTGAAACGGTCCAGTTATTTGCTGATTATTTTTCTAGTGTTTGTGTAAACAGCTCTTTTAATTCTGATGAGGGTGTAACGTTACCTACTCATTCTTTTAACGATAATCATATTAATTTGAGCTCTTGGTCAATTTAACTTCTTTAGATCCGCATACAGTGACAGGACCCGACGGTATACCATCAGCATTTTTAAAAAATTGTAGTTCTGTACTTGTTAAACCACTGCATTTTATTTTCAACAAATCACTGAATCTGGGCTATTTTCCGGATTCTTGGAAAAAATCGTTTGTGACCCCAATTCATAAGGCAGGGGATAGACATAATATTGCTAATTACAGACCAATTTCCAAATTGTCCATTATTCCCAAAATATTTGAAGCCATAATAACTAAAAAACTTTCCATAATTGTCTCTCCTCTTATTCGCAAAAACCAACATGGGTTCAGACCTAAAATGTCAATCTCCAATAACATCTTACTTTATTAATCCAAAATACTTAAAGCCTTAAATAATCGTGTTCAGTTAGATTCAATCTATACCGACTTTCAAAAAGCTTTCGATAAGGTTAATCATCAACTACTTCTTAAAAAAATAACTACATTTGGTATTCATTGACATTTTTTTAAATTGGTTATGGTCCTATTTAAACTGTCGAACTCAAGCGGTTAAAGTATCACAAAGTATCTCTCCCTACTTTTCAGTTAGTTCTGGTGTACCTCAAGGTTCCCATTTAGGATCTCTTTTATTCATAATATTCATTAATGATTTACCCTCTATTTTTGATAACTCGGTCGATATACTGCTATTTGCTGATGACGCAAACATTTTTTCTACAATTTGTTCTCCATCAGATGCTTTAAATTTGCAAGCTAACTTGGATANGTGAATATTTTAGAATCATTAATTTTATTGCCTTATATTTATTGTACATATTTTATCGCTCCTATATTATCCTTTAAAAAAACTGTCTTCTCGCGTTTTTCGTTGTTTATGTATTATTCAAAAACAATAAAACCTACCAAAAAAATGTGTGGCATATTAAAAAAATAGACGAGGTATTTTGGCGATAGGAAGGAAGGTCATGCACGTGTGTATATATATGTTTTGTTGTAATAAATGTGTATTGTTGTTTTAACTTATATTTATTTTTGTCCTTTCCGTTAAAAGTAGGCACACCATTAACATAAGTAAATTAATAGGGACAAGGGATAACATAATTACCATCACGAAAACTCGAGAGTGGTCATACAGACATGGGATTCCTAAACGATTTCTCATTTCCCTATGCTCGCTCGTTTGTTTACCATCTCACTGCATTTATAAGCAAAACTATAGCTGGTTAATATATATATATATTTATAAATTCTCTATTTTATAAACAATTTGTCTTTCAAAAATCAAATTATTTTTTATGAATTACCACAGACAAAAAAAAAATTGTATGTTGCATTTCAATTTCTGTCTAGAAATATTTTATTACAATTTTAAAATTTAAGAGATTTATAACGGAAATAAGCAATGCAAACATAATACAACACAAAAACAACTGTAATAACAATATATAAATAAATAACTAAAATTTATTTGTATAATGACACCCAAAAGGATAAGAGTACAGATTTAAGTATATATAAACATTAAATACAAAAGTCAATATAATTATAAAGTTAACAAATTAAGTATTACAATTAAATATGATCAATTTTAATTTATTATTGTTATCAAAAATAAAAGTCAAAATCGCGAATATCGTTAACCGAACGTAAGAGGCGAGACAAACCGGACTATTTAAATAGTAATTATAACTAGACAATTTGGTACTACAAAGGGTGGGTTTATTCTAGAATAATAAGCAGGTACTTTTATAACTATTATGACTAACATCTCTGGGCAATCAATGAAACCGATAAAGGGGACAGGTGCAGCCACTGGTGTAGGTGTGAAGTTGGGAATGTAGAATACAGACAGGAATTTAATGTATTTCTGTAAGCAAAGATAAACCATTTCTTACGAAAAACGATTCTGAGAAGAGTTCAGTTGATAGTGATGCTTTGTCAATAATATATTGTATGCCATACTATAGTAAAATAATTAAATAGGCTCTATATATTTTCTTTAATAATATTTATTTTATGTTGTACTCAATGCTTTTTCCCGGTTTTTCACATTTGCTGGGAAAACTCTTGAAAAAATCGAAAAATTGTCTCCATAAAGTAACTCCCCAGTAAGATTTCCTATTAGTAATGGTGCTACACTTAGAAATCCGAGTAAATCATTTGGTAGAAAAGTTGTTTACACATAAAAAAAAAAAAAAAGAAATAAATAAACATCTATGTAAAACCATAAGCTTCTTCGCTCTACTCTATCTAAAATCAGGGGTCTTGAAAAATAATATGTATTTAAAAGATATCTCAATTAATAGATACCTATTTTTTGACGACATTTTGTTGAAATTATATCTGTATCGTGGAAAAGGGGCCCAGGTGGTCTGGACCCCCCTCATTAATCTTCTACTAATAAAAATTAATTTCTTTATTTTCATCTTCTAATAGAAAAATTAGAATGCTGTAGTTATTAATAATAACAGTCTCAATGTAAAATTATTGTAAACTTCCAAGTATAAAAATAT
This sequence comes from Cinara cedri, assembly GCA_902439185.1. NCBI lineage: Eukaryota > Metazoa > Arthropoda > Insecta > Hemiptera > Aphididae > Cinara > Cinara cedri. The sequence goes on along the minus strand of CABPRJ010002437.1, from coordinate 109,916 downwards.
AATACAAAAATATTTAAATAATAGTAGTATAAAAAAATATAACTCGCATGTGTTCTAGAACAAATTAGCAGTTATCATTTGTGACATGTCATTTTAATTCCAGAGTTGTCTGACTGGAATAAAAATGTTCTTGATTATAATGTGTCATTTATAAATTAATGTAATTAAACTAATTATAGGTACTTAAGTACCTTAGCTACCTTACCTACATATGCTCTATTCAAGAGAATAAGATTGAACCACTAGTACGAGGAAAATGTACCACATACCATTCTACACTAGACCACTTAAGGGTTTGCCTGTGTGAAATCGATTCAATCTTATTTTGAGTAGAGTATAGTAAAAATACTAGATAATTATTAAAAGATAAATAGATTAATAGAATAATAATATTAATATCTAGTCTTTAAAGAAGAAGTCTATAATTTTAGATTTAAGACTATTGTTACTTACTATTTTTTAATTTCTTTCATTAAAAATTATATTTTTAATAATGTAGAAATTTTTAAATTATTAGATAGATAGTGGAAAAGATTTTACTATAAATAGGTAATAAATAATAATAATAATATATTCCTTTATTTGCTTAGATACAATTTTATTTGTTTTAAAATATTTATTTTACTGTCAATTGATTTCAATAAATGTTACTTTATTATTTATAAATTATTCTGATAGAAATATAGTATGTTGTTTAAAATTGTTTAATCTTTAAAACAAATATTTTAAGTATCTTCTCTGTTACTTGTTTTATACAAACAAAATTATATGTTTTATTTTAGTTAAATTTGAATCAAAATCATATAGTCATACATCACACCATATGTTACTCCATGGATGTTCTGAACCTGTCTGATAAACAAAATCTTTTAAACTTTTTTCAAAAAACTTTTGATTTAACAATTTGTATTTTAATTTTCATCTTAAGGAATTATGCAAAAATGGATTCATCAATTATTGATCAAAATTCTTACATGCATTCCAATCCATGCAAATCTAGATCAAATATTAGTATACAATATTTAGATTTAAATTTATATAGGCTAAATCAAATAAGTATAGACAGTTTTTTTTAACCCCAAATCATTGAATTGGTAATCCAATTATAGTGTTTTAAAGTAGGGACTACTTAGTATATTTTGTATGTTATTTCAAAACAATTGGTATCTGTTTTAATCTGGTTTTAGTAAATTTGTGTGTATTTTTTAATTGAATCTTCTCCTTTAACATAATGTTTATAATATCTTCTTTTAATATTTAATAGTTATTTTTTCAAATATATTATGCTTAGACTTATGATATACCTACATTAAAAATTCCAAATAGTAGAATTAAAGTAGGACTTGGTACACAAATCAATTATTTAGTATTACAGGTTTACTATCACAGAATGTTTCAAGTCTAGTATAACATTTACAAATCTATTTAACTTCACAAAATATTGATGTAATCTTGTAACTATTCTATATTTTTTATTTTACTTAACAGAAGATGAAACGGATAATTCTGAGATGTGTTTACATTACACTGAAAAACAGTAAGATTTAATACAGAAAAACAAGTGACTGTCATATTATATTGTACATTAATGACTGACAAGCCCAAAAAATCACAATATGAACAATAATAATTATAAATATAACAACTAGGAATTGCGGTATGTATCGATTGTCCTCAAGACCACAAATATGTGTAATATAAGTACTTAAAAAATATTCATCTTCCTACTCATTTATAAAACTGTGAGACTTACAATAAAATTTACAAAAGATTTTGTGTTGCCACCAAGTGATTCAGTGTATTATTATTACAAATTACTAAAAAATATGTTCTTTTTATTTATTAATGTTTTTTTGGTGAGAAAAGCAATTATTGTTGTAATCATATTTGAACATAAAATTGTATTATAGATTAAAAAAACAAGCTGGAATATACTTACTGACTATTGATGGACTAATCCCTCCCAATTAATTTAAGAATTTAAAACCATTTTCATACAGGGCTTATATTCATGAACTTAGTATAAATAAATTATTTGTAAAAATTTTACATGAAAACCATTTATAAATAAGCTATTGTTCTATGTAATATGTAAAGTTACAGAGTAAGAACTATTATTAAAGGAAAACAAAAAAAGGATTTGTAGGAAACTGGGATTTTTTGACTCCACAAATGTTCTACCAATAAAAAAAAATCTTACTGTCAAGTATGGTGATTTATTGATGAGCATTGTTTGATTAAATATCTTTATATTTTAAATAAATTTACATTAATCTGTCTTGAGTAACTATTGCTATTATTAACATATTATTTTGCTTTTTATAACATATTATAACTTTGATGTTACAAATTGAAAAACTTAAATATAATATGTATTTAAATACACATAATTTGTCCTATTAACATTAAACTATTATTTAGTAATAGTTATCGAAACTGTTTGAAATATGTACCTTTTGGTTTTTATGCTGCATAATGGAAAGTAGATGAGACACCATTATGAAAATTGAGTAAGATGATCAACATAAATAATCATTAATTTGTGATGTACCTATTTTTAGGTCTTTGGGATTAAACTTGAAAATCTGTTTTGTGTTCACAGTCTAACAAGTAATGATGAAATGTGCAACTTTTATGTTATGTATTGAGTAAGAGACACAGTACCTCTGAAAAAACAACTGTGTGCATTGAAAGGATCTCTGTAATACTATTGGGAAATCTATCTACTTTTGAGTAACATACCAGACAAAGAAGCATCAATTTTATAAACCCAGTAAATTTTAATACATGCACCTGCTTATTTGTTATTATATTATGTAGTTGTAAAAGTATTCTGATATGTTACAAATTCATAGCATTATCAATTCCTTTTTTTATTATCAAATTATTTTTGTTTTTATTATTATAATTATTATTTAATTAGAGTAGTTGTTACTATTAATTACTGACCAAAGATAAGATAATTTATTTTATTTATATTTATATTATTATTATGGTGAAGATTACTATCAAGTGTTTGAATAAATTATTTTAAATTGCTGCCATATTATATTATTATAAATTATTATTAATATAATCCAGTTAATTGTATAAACATAGTTAAATCATATTTCTTCAATGCCCATTGTAGCATATTTGCTACATATTTATTATTGATTATGATAGAAACTAATTGATTTAGGTAGTGTTCTCTATGAGCAAATTATGAATAGTTTTTATCCATTGAACAATCATATTATTGTAAATAACTCGATAATGTGATTTCGGTATAAAACAATTTTTACAATAATTTTTGTATAAAAAAATAAAGATACATACACAAATTACCTACACTATATTATACCTCTTATTAACTGATATAACAACAATTTTTAAGTCCATCTTATATTTATTTTACATGCAAATTTAAAACAATAAAGTTCTCCAGTTCATCCATTTGAATTTAATATTTATTTCTTAAAAGTTTAATGCACTCTTGTAGGTAAACATAAATACATAATTACAAGTATTATTAATAAAAATATTAATTAAACATTTTACAATAAAATAAAATATGATGTATAGGTATTGTATAGGTAGATATATTTATTATTACACATTAAATAGCATAATTAATTGGTTTAAATTTTAAAATTTAAAGAAAAACTAGTATCAACATCTAAATTTTTTACAAATAGTCTAGGTATATTTTTTCTTTAACCTAATTTTATTCACAAAAAACTAATTTGATGAATTAGTTTGAATTTATAAACTTCAATAAGTACCTATTTTAGTTTATTTATCAACACTTTAAGTATTCTATACAAAATAATTAATTGTTCAAATATATTATATAATACTGCATTTATGAGTAAAAACACTGTAAGTCATTAGACGTTTTTGAGAAAAACGGGTTATTTTGGATTTTCTAAAATTCATAATACCTTAGATAGTCTGAATCCTGCATAAAAAAAAAAAAAAAAAACACCAAATAATCATAGGTACCTATTTAGTATTTTTTAAAAATTTTAAAAACAATTAAGATAGGTAACTTTTAGGTCTATTTAACTATTAGATCTATAGAAAAAAAAATTAATACCTGTGATCAAATTTACATATTATTGAATTTATTATCATGTCGGTAGTAATTTATATTCTTAATTATTCATACATATATTTTTAAAATAAATCAATGTAATATGTGGGGTAATCAATTTATTGTAAGACACCCATTATTTTGGAGTGTTAATTTTTTTCAAAATTTGTTTTAAAGAAAGTTTAAGAAATAAACTGTTCTAAAATTTAGCATTTACATTATTTTAGGGGTGAAACAACCACCTACTTTTGATTTTCAAGTGATTTTCAATAGGTTAAGTTAAAATTATGTGATACATTCGTTTACTGGCTTGGTCCAAAAAGTATGTTTGTGCAGACTGATTAGAATTTGCTTAATTTTAGTTTTGTGGATAGTTCAGGAGAAAGCCTTGTTGCCATCATTCCAAATATGACATACATCATTAAGAAATGTTTTACTATTATAATATGGTGCCCTCCTAATTATTAGTCTTCTTTTAATTTTATAACAAGTGCTTTTACTCCAAAACTAAAATCAAACGAGGTTTATCCAGTCTACATTATAATATTTTTGCTATTTGCTTATTAATTGGATTGAAATAACACATAAGGGTAATATGTTCCCTTAATTACTAGACATATTCAATATGAACTACCAATTGATGGTGATTATTTTTAAATTTTGAGTTTTTGAAACTCATTTTTAAGTATTATTGTATTAATACTTATACCAGTTGTGTATTGGTCATCAGTGGGATATTTATAGAAAATATAAAAAGTTTTATACAAAAATAAAGATGATTAGTAAATTATGTGTTAAGATACTACAAATTGGTATTAAGTACCTGCCTATATTAATAATATTGTATGGTGTATAAATAAATTAATTGTGTATAGTTAACGAGGTTCTACCAAAGTGTCCAGGAAAAATATTTGAAGGTAAAAAAAATATATATAATTATATAACTATAATTTATAAATATAAATATCAAATTAAATACAATTTTATTACATAATAATAATATTAATAGGTAAAATAATTGTTTTAATTTTGGTCTTAAAAATAATACAAATAACAATGATAAAATTGACTAAAAACTATATTATTCTACTCTACTGTACAATATTAATTAAATTTAAGGATATGTATTTCAAAGTTTTCATAATTTTTATTTTCGTGGTTCAATATTTTCCCTTTGGCCTATTTTGCACTGGTCAACCCCCAACTCCAACCAAATTTTTTCAATTAATAGTTGAATGAGTGGGAATGTGAAAATGATTTGGAAAATCTAAGATTTCATTATTCAGTTTCGTTGTTAATTATCTAACATTAAATACAGTATACAAGCCGGACATTTTTGCCTCAAGACTTTTTTTCGGACATTTTTACTTACGACTATAGTTTAATATTATTATAGTTTATAACTAATTGTGTTAAGGTAAAAATAACTTATGTAAATTAATATAATGAAAGAAAATCTGTAGGTACTTAAGGAGAGTAAAATTTGAAAATTAAAAAATTTACTATCATAACATTTTTGAAATGTTAATTTATTAAAAACATGAAGTTCTCGTTTCTCCGAATCAGTGCCTGGCCCGATATGCCCCGAATCAAGTCGGATTGAAAATAGTCCCTACTATTAGCTCTACAATCATCTTTTCTTTATAGAATAGTATGGATTGAAATTGACTTTATGAGATAGTTTACTACTAACTAGCGTTATAATTACAGATATTAGAGGCAACACATTTTACAAACATCCAATTAAATATTTATACAACGATTTTAAAAAAATCAATCAAATAAAGGCACACACATCAGTGACGTGACAGTGCCATGAACGAACGTTCATTCCACTGACCGTGATTTAGAAATCTATATTTACACTGATCAGTGTTTTATCCGACGTTATGTTTAATGCATTATTATAGCTAAAACTGAGAAAGGTAACTAACTAATACAACAATACCTAACTAAAATGGCCGTGTAATAAGAAAAATATCATCCGAAAGAAATCTCACTATCACAGCACGGTGATAACGACAGCACTGGTTGCATGGTCACACGGACGAGAACAACAAGCTTATCTTTCTTTTAAGCATATTAGTAAGCTCGTCGGTGGAATATCGTAACAGCCACGGTACTGTCATGTCACTGGTATGTGTAAAATGAAAAAAGACGACCTTTAATCTTTATCAAATTTAGTTGTATTGTACTATTATTTTTATTATTATTATTATTATTATTATTATTATTATTATTATTACGACTTCAACGTGAAGTCATTAGCCGGAGAGAAACAATTTGCATTTTATATGAATAATAAGTTCATTAGTTATAGCAATATTAATAACAATAATGGGAAAAAAACTTGTATAAGAGATAAAAATATTTAAATAAGGTTGTACAGATTATTTTTTTAAGAAAATACATTAATAAGTTGAAGTTTTTGAAATATAACATATCTTCTAAATTCGTAGGTAGTGGAAAATGTTTTCTCTTTTCGGTTAGTTGAGGGCAATCTAGAAGGAGGTGTTTAATGGATATTACTGGAATGTTGCAGAGTTCGCTCATTGGTTCATTTTAGGTGCACGTGGGTCAGGTTAGTGTGACTGATTTTTATACGAGACCATATTGTTTGTTCTCTTCTTAAACAAAAATAGGGTTATGGAGTTGGAGCTAAACGTGTTTTGATTTGGTGAAGTTCATTGTTAGTTTCTTGGTCTCAAAGTAGTTGATGAGCTTCATAGTTCCTAATAGAGGCGCCTCTGATTTCATCTTTGAAATATGAAAGTTCTATTTTAGTAGTATTATTACTATTAGTAAAACATAGATTGTATAGTATTATTATATTAATGTTTCTGCGTGGTTGCGTTTATCTGTTTTAAACGTTATGTCTGTATATTTCAATGCTCTACACATCTCTATGAAATCCTTAGTCCGGATCCAAAGTCAATTCAAAATCGTATAACTTTTAAAAAAAAAAAAAACTAATATGTTTAATAAAATAAAAATGTTCAATATTAATGTCTACATTTTATGTTAAGCAATATATACAGTGTACCATAATCTCAGACCAATGGCCACAGTTGCCGCAAGTCTTAAACTAATAAAAAAAAAAAATAAAAAATAATATTATGATCAAATTCGAAAAATCAAATATCACTCAACACTCAAATCTCAAAATATTTGGGTTAATATACTTGATAATTTTTTTAATGTTTATAAACACGAATAACATTAAATACCTACCTATGTTTAACAGCACATGATTATTTGTTGTGCTAATGTTCTAAAATATAATGACATTCGACTTTTAATATTTGCTGTTTTCTTAGGTACTTATATTATATTTTAAATGAATATTATATTTTTCTACTAAGCGCTTAGTGCATACAGATAAATTAGTTACTTTCTTTATAACATATTACATTTATTTTATTTTCTGGGTTTGTAATTCAAGTTTTATTTAATATACCCGTTCTTTATTATAATACTGAAATACCTCTTGGTACAAAGTGAAATTCTCATTAAGAATCGTTCGTAATTATACGGTTTAGGAATTGTGACGCGTTAGATATTTTTTCGGAGACCAAATTTTCTAACCAATTTATTTAACCCAAGAAAGTAGTAATAATTATATGCCTACATAGAGTTAAGTAAAAACTGCAGTGGTTGACCACTAACTCTCTCGATTTTCAAACAGTACGTAGACAATATAGAACAATAATATATATATATATATATATACATATATTATATACTTTACACCTGTCACTTACTTAACACCTCTACGTCATATAGCTAATCCATTCAGATAATATTATTATACATTATATTATAAATCTACAACAAAATATATATGTACATAAACGTACACATATCCAGTAACCACAAACAATACCTATTTATCAATAATGGCAAATATTGAATTACCAAAAATGATACGTAAGTATAGTAAAATAAATTATTATTAATTAATGAATATGATACAAAAGTAGGCATAAAAATAGTCATAATATCTAAACCACTTTGGAATAGTATACAATAATATATTTGGTTTGTATGTTCGGTGATATTATTATGGAAATCAAAAAGCAGAACTAAATTTAATTTTGTCTTAGTAAATTGGATATTATATATGATATGATATTATATTTATCATAATAGACGTTGAGTTAAATATTACACCCTTTTTAAAACTTTAAAAATTGGGGATTATGTAAGTTTTATCGATTTCAATCAGTAGAACCCAAACTATATTTTTTATAGTGTAACTGAATTTGAAATTTAAAACCACCAGCCACCTCAAAAATTTTACTTAAGCATATAAATAATTTATACTTTCCAACCTTTAAAACCTACTATCTTGAATATTTATACCCACTTTGAATTTATTGAATGGTGAATTGAATTTTAAACGATTTAAACAAAAATAAAATTTTTACACCTAATTTGGTATAAAATTTATTCGAATAAATACATGACAAGAATGTTATAAAAAACTGGGTCAAAAAAATAGTCAATCGGCAATAATTTTACTTAAAATTGTTGGTGGTATTGTGTCTAGGTATTTTCTTTAATAATAATAAAGTATATGTAGATATGTATACGTATCAAAAATGATTATATTATAAAATCAAATCAATAAAAAAGGGTGCTTATTATTTTCTTTAATTTTATTTGTTTAGACTACACAGATACCTACGTAGGTCATAGTCATAGTTGTACAGTTGTTAGTTTGATAAATTAAATTAAAAAGTCTTATTAACATCTTCTATTTCTTTGTTATAAACATATAATTATGAATTGATTTTAAAATTCTTATTAAAAAAAAAAATACTATAATAAATTCAACATTGTCTATTGAAGACAATATTGCTAATATTGGTTGCTATTGAAAAATTATGAAAAACATGATCAAGAAAAGATCCACCTCTTTCTAATGACCTAATGGTCTAGTTATATATTTGATTAGACTTATAAACCCATACTCATTAATTAAATCAAGATAATTGTTACTGTCCTACATATATACATATATATATATATATATATATATATGTCGTATTCACATAGTTGAATCACTTATTTCATAAACTGAATATCCAATTAGTGAAATTTGTCGATATCGTGAATTTTAACGAAAATACATTATATGGACATCAATTTTATGAAATGAATAATACCTATACCTATTGTGTTCTTTATGTGATTATTATAAAACAAATTTTTTATGTTATTTTGCAATAAATAATTATATTGTATCATAGTAAACTATACTTTCCTATATTTCATGAAATGGACAATTATATAAACCAGGTATATATTGTATTTTATAAATGCCAGTGTTATCTATAAGTATTATGAAATAACCATGAAATTAACTATATCTATATTTCTTATATTGTTTTATTAAAAAAATAATCGATTGATTGATTTCAACAATAATTAATAAACTATACCTATACATTTTCTTCCTTATTATTTACTTTTACATAATGATTGATTATAAAATCGACTGTTACATAGCATATATTATTTTTCAAACAAGTATATTTAACATAAATCATACTTTTTAATATCAATAAAGATAATAATTTTTCACCCGTGATCTATATTATATGAGAGGGATGTCAAATTTAATTTCGTAGTAGTGGTGCATGTTTTAAAAATAATATGCTATGTAACAGTCGATGTCATAACTAATCGTCATATAAAAATAAATAACGAGGAAGAAAAATATATAGGTATAGTTTGTTAATTATTGTTTAAATCAATCAATTAATTATTTCATTACTAAAAAAATGTAAGTATGGTTTATGAAAAGTAAAATAAAAATATAATGTAATATAATACCATTTTTTGATTATAATTGTTATATTTTTGTTCATAAAACTATATAGAAAAGTATAGTTAACTATGATATAACATAATTATTTATTGCTAAATAATATAAAAAATGTTGTTTTATAATAATTACACAAATTACACAATAGGTAAAGGTATTGTAAAAATTCGTAAAAATTCACGATCTGGATGAATTTCTCTATTTGGATATCTAGTTCATGAAATTAGTAATTTCACTATATGGATGTGATATATTATGTATATTATATTACTATATTGTAACTAGTGTTTGAAAAACAAAAATTAAAAACCACAGAAAATATTATATATATTATATATACTTTCAAATAATTAAATAGTAAAAGTAGTGTATAACTTAGTTATGATCACTGTTATGATTACTGTTAATATAAATTTGTAGACTTCTTTTAATGACTTTAGTGGAATTACTACAACTTCCATCGTTGGTGTTTCAATCATTCAGTTGCTACAATATTTTCCCTATCGCAATCAGTGCTTTTTTTTTTTTTTGTAATAAAAGTACAATATATCATTAAGAATTTAACTAATGTGACTATTGAATTATTTTATATTCGTTACATACGCATACATTTTTCTTCAAAATTAACTTATTTTTGGGAGTCAAATAACTACTTTTGGTATTTAAAACGTAACCTTTATTAAAAAAAGCTGTCCTAGGATAATGGGGACGGGTACAGCCACTGTTGTAGGTGAGGAATTGGGAAGGTAGGATACAAAAGAGAATTTAATGTATATATCTGCAGGCAAAAAAAAGTTATCCACAGAAAATAAGAATAGTAATATTTTACTAATATATTTCGTACATATTCCCGTTTTTTCGGTTTTTCACATTCGATGAGAAAATTACCTTTTAAAAATACATCGAAGCAAAATTTCTCGTAGAATTTCATATATACAGTATAAAAATATAAATATCTTTGTAAAACTAATACATTCTTCAAAACACTTAGAATCTAAAATGTATTATAGGTATAGTGTTGACATTTTTAAATAACGTCGATCTGGTATATTCCAGTTTAAAGTTTGGCTAATGGAGCATCATTTATATGACAGCACGACGTGAGGCGTTTGAATAGTGCTCCACTACTACTGCCCTTCTATTATCCAAGCATAAAAGTGAAACATACTCAGTAAGGCAGTTAAAAAAAAAAATTAATAATAACACGTTCGATGTAAAAATATTGGAAAGAATATTTAGAGTAAAATAGAAAATGTCTGACTCGTGCAATCGAAAGTATTATATCAGATGGTATTCCACGTACGTGAATTTTATAGTTATTTATCGATTTTATTTTACGGAAAAGTTGGCCGGACATTTTTAACGTCTATACAATAAAATTAGCGAAAAATATATTAATTTGATCAAGGTATTTTTTTTCAATTTATAAACAACTTTTCTACCAGAAATATTGATTCGATAGTTAAGTGTAACATACTCTCTAAAAGAAAATGTCATCTAGTTGGTTGTTAGTGTATTAAATAATCGGTATATTGAAGGTGTATTTTCCTAGTAGTCATCTTAATAATTGGAAAAACAGGAAAATTTACGAAACAACGGTTCCGGTATTTTCGATTCGGAGCGGAGCAAGGAATATATTGGTTTTACAGTGATGTATATTTTTATTTTTTTCTGTGAACAACTTTTTTACAAGTAATTTTGTTCAGATTTTTAAGTGTAGCATTTTTTTTGAAAGAAAATCTGACTGAAGTTAAAACCGGAGAAAACGTAGGAAAACCGGAAAAGTGTACGAAAAGTATTATTTTTAATTGTAAATATTATGGCCTTTCAAAAAATATATAACCAAACTCCTCTTAGAATTGTTTTTCGATAGCAATGATTAATCTTTGAGTACAGGTATACATTAAATTTACTCTCTACCTTCTTAACTTCTCACCGACAACAGAAGCCCAACTACATATGAAGCATGTTTTTGGTTGTAATTCTGTTAAAATTGATCATAGAGACTTGACATTTTGACAGAAAACTTATATTTGCTTCTTCAAGTCGTGATAATTTCATAACATTTTGGCGATTGTTATGCTGTGTTTAGATATTTAATGTTTGCACGATTTTATATAGATTTTATTTTGTATGACCAAACAAAAATGTTTGAAAATGATGAGGAGGTTCAAAATAAATTTAAAAAAAGTTTGTAATTTTTTTTCAAAGTAATTTTAATATCAAATTCTAATTAAAATGTTAAATATTACGGCCTTTCAATTCATATACAAATCGTTTTTCGTTAGCAGTAGTTTATCGTTGCTTGCGGATATAAATTAAATCAATTTATGTATCCTACTTCCCAAACCGTCAGCGAATCCATCAGCAGTATCAATTATTTTTCTTGTAATTTTCTGCAGATATTAAAATATTAAATTATACATTACATTTTAACAACAAAGACGGTAAATAGAACGCGGATTTTTATATGCTCTAAAACGTTCATGCCGAATACGTCTTATAATAAGATGTACGAGTAAGTGCACTAAACGATACTATTATAATATAATAAACTTTTTCTATATGCTCTGAAAAATAATCATATGTGACATTTATAATATGGTTTTAATTTTACGACGTACGAAAGCGCATTGAAATACGATTATATTACAATATAGTGACGGACTCTACACCGTAATTAAAATTTTTTCATATCTTACAAGTTTATTTTGGACTTTTTTACTTAGAAAATATCGAAACTACCCGAAACTACAGAAATAGTATATAGATATACGCAACAATATCAAATTTGAAATTCAATACTCATTTCAAAACATATGGTATTTAAATCGAACTTTCCATACCATCTTTTTCGATATAGTTATTTATAATATTTTAAATTCTTTAGCCCCGGTCTGGGTGGTTCGGGCTGCTCTCACATTACAAGGGAGAGGTGGAGTTTTCTAAAATGGTCCGCAATTATCAATCATGTATGCAATATTTGTTAACGGGAGGGGGGGAATGATTAAAATGGTCTAATTATTCAGTTGTTTAGTCGCAAGTTTGAAAAATAAACTAGATCAGTAAGTGCATTCTTAATTCTGACTGATATTAAACATAAAATATACTAACAATTTTTTTAAAATTTAGGCAACTTTAAAAATGTAAGGCAGTAAAATACAATTGTTAAGCTAGTAGAGTGTTAAAAAAGCCAGAGGTCACTTAAAATTAGATTTAATGAATTGTGGGTTGCATTACTTACGTTTTTTATTTTCTTCAAACTAAAACTCGAAAACAAATTTGATCTTTTTTCTGCCATAATGAACAATTGAATAGTTATTTTAGTATGCAAAACTATAAGATACGTTTTACACGAAAACAACGAAGAAAAACCTAAGCATACAAAATATTATTACTTTGACACCCAAGAGAAATAAATGAAAACAAAATTATTTACCTAATTGTTTTTTACTAATTAAAGGTTATATTTTTATTATCTACAACATCCGTAGCTAATTTAATGACGAATTGATTGTTATTAACATCAGTTCAGTGAGGTCAATGTTACAATCATAGATATTATCTAAGATAGTCTAGCAGTCTCCGTAGGTTAACACCAACCGCCAAACTTGTTATAACAAAAAAACCATTGTTTATAACGAATGTTATCACAATTAGACAAAAATAATAATCTTATTATGTGATAATCCGTAACATAGTAAGGTTATTAATAGAAAACGGTGGTAAATTAAATAGTTTACTTATGAAAATAGTGTATTTTATAAAAAAAAGTCTTTACTTACTAATTATTATTACAGTGGAAACTTGAAAAATAAAAAAAATATATATATTTGTATATATAAATACGGTGTATGGGAGGGCTTTATCCCCTTAGCCCCTCCTGCATACGCCACAAATTTGGAATATATATATGGAGTACCTATATTTATTAGGAATTTTTTCTTTCGTTAGATTTGTTTTGATTCTCGCTCCAAAACTGGTTTTCTTAGCAAAACATTTTATATATAAACTACCCCTGAAGACTTAATTTTTTTATCATTTAACTGATAATCAATTAAAAACTATCAATTTCAAAACGCCATTCATGCCTATGTTTTCCATACTAAAAATATTTCAACGAACTAAAAGTAATAATTTAAAATTAATCCTCATCGTGATGTTTATTCGAACAGAATTAATTGAAAAATCGAATAACTATAGAATAATATTGAAGATACTGTTGCAACAATCAGATAACTCTACTGTTTTCGAAAATATTGTAATTTATTAACCAAATTGACCTACAATTTTCACTAAAACCAAATAATTAAACATCATATTTATTATAGTATATAATTACTATGAGTTTCTTTACTGTTTATGTTTCAACCAAACCCATACTGACTACTTTTATAGGATGGTAGCAGTTATCACTTAAAAGAGCGCCTAAACCAATAGCATAATTCCGGTGTAGTTTTTGAGGTATACTATCTATAATATCCACTTATCTCCCCAGAGGCACAAAACTTCTATAATTTGTTTCGTATAGATAAAAAAATGTAATATATGATACTAAAAAATACACATTTGACGAAAAAAAATTAACAATATTTATTTTTTTTCTTTTTGAAGGAATTTAAGGTAAGATTTTATTCAATTTTGCATTTTTATAATAGAAAAACGCTTTCAAAATATACATAGTTGATACTTTTCACAGGTGGAATATACACTTTTTGCAAGGCTAGCTTAGATTATATTGAGCCCCTGTGCAATCAATTTTGAGGAGTTTCGATTTTCTCATTTGATCTTGTCCTCCAAATATTTTTCTTTTTCCACTTCTAGGCAAACCTTTACAGTTTATCTTTGTCCATTACTTTCAATTTATATTTTTCTAAATAATTGTGTGAAACACAGCACTCTTTGTAACATATAATTTTAATTGTCGACTAATATTATTTACTAATTCCTCATGAGTATCTTGATATTTAAATTTCAAATTAATACAATTGCGTTATTTTTCAACATAACTGATATTGTGGTTTCAGTGATTATAATTATCTGACATTATCACTATTTACTACACAAATTAGGTACGTGTAATTTGATACGTAATAAACTATGACAAATTGGCAACCCTATATATATGAATGTTAGTAGGTATATATATACAAATATTATAAAGCTGAAGAGTTTGTTTGTTTGGTTGAACGCGCTAATCTCAAAAACTACTGTACTAAAATCGCCAGTACCTATATCCTTTATACAAATATAATAATTTGTTTTTTTTTTGGAGCATACAATACACTTATTGTGTTTTTTTTTTTTTTTTTAGCATTTCTCATCTTCAATATTTCATATTTGAATGCATTATTTATTGGTTTTCACAAGTAAAGCATCAGCTATTTATTAGTTTTTAGACTTTAAATGGCTTTTTACTATTTATAATTATATTACGATTTATAATCTATCGAAACAAATTAAAATCAGGATGATATACATAGGTACCTTAAATATATGTATATTTTTATGTGGCCTGGTGAAATATTTATAATGGCCTGCTTGACACCTCGCACACCCCCCAAAAACACTAAAATGACGCCCCCGATGTAACCATTACAACTGTCTCCATCGCAATGATTGTGTGATTATTATAGTTTGTATGGGGAATCAATCATTTCTCATAAAACGACAAAACCCATCAAAATTATACTTTTGGTAAGAAATAAAGAATGCTTCTGTATTTTTGACCAATTAAGTTGATTCAGAGGATAGCTAGGGACAGCTTGATGACACAACCGAACACTTTTAGTCCACCAAAGGACTTTCTACCTATTTGTTTTCATTCAATAAGGAATAATCAAAAAGAAATATAGGTAATACAAAAAAAAAAAAAAAACTGACCCGGGCAAAGCTGTACGAGATGGCTAGTATTAGGTGGGGTAAGTGAGTATCATCGGTATACCGACAATAATATTATAACGGCAGGGCGGGCGTATACTTACGGTATAATAATAATTTAAAAAAATAATAATAATAATAATGTGAGCGTGCGCGGTCGTGGCGTATAACGTGCCGAGACCATATTCGTACATACAGCTGCTATAATAATAACAATAATACATGGCACGTCATCGTATAATATATACCAGAGACGTGACCGATACATAAATATAATGTATAACACATTATATTCGCGTGTAGGAGGATAAAAGAGAGAAAGAAAGAAAGAAAAAAAAGGAATTTTTTTATTTTTGGGAAAACTCGATAAACCGTTGGCGTGCGTGTAATTAAATAAATATAATTAAATTATAATATACGTATATAATATAATATATATGTGTGTATATTTTTCTTTTTTTATACGTCCTGTAGATACGAGCGAAATGTGCCAGATCGGAGAAAACGACGACGATTCCACGCGGCTTTACGGCTATACGTGTTTTATAATAATGTGTTGATAGGTATATTGTAATTAATCGGAAACTAATTTATATCGGCTCCAAACATATTATGATGTAAAATAAAATAATTCTAGAATACTATAGAATGTTAATAAATAAATAAAAAAAAAAAAAAAGAAAAAGATCCTACCTATAAATAACACGCGGAGAAAACGTGATCGTGTAGAAGATTGTTTTCTTCTCGTGATGAAGAGGAGAGGAGAAAACAGAACATTTAGGGTGGTAACCTGCAATAATGGCGTGAATGGTTTTTCTATGAAACAGCTACTACTAAAGCGTATTAGGTGGATAGGTCGGTCTCTGTGTATTTATAAATATTAACAAAATGTCCAAGAACGCCTCCAGTAGTCTTAGATATAACTTCTAGAATGATCTGCATAAAGCATGCTCTACAAACATAGTACAACATTACGATCCACTCAAAGAAACCCTATTTGGAGTTGTTGTTGGACGTTGTAAGAAACAGTTTTAAAAGTTACTAAACTTTAAAAATTTGTTGTAATAAGTACATGTCCAACACTACATATGAGACATAAATAAAAAAAATTATCTTACGAGATGGTACTATGCTCGGTATTGTTAGAATTTGTTGGATACAAGTTTCAGTAATATTAATTTTTTTATAAATGTAGTAACTAGGTACACACTTTGCACTATATTAATACGAAATTAAAAAGAACCATCGTAAAGTTAATTTAAATTTAAACAAGTTTAAAAAACAAATATGTACAAATATTTAATTAACTAATTTATTTTATTTATTTTAACAATTTATACATATATATTTTAATATATCGCAATGAAATCTAATTATCTAACGTTTGCGACTGCGTTTTTTTAGCCAGCACTACACATTTAACCGGTTGTTATTTATCTATAAATACTAAATAATCATTAATTATACTGCCTATATAGTGTTGAAAATATTAAAATACGACTTCCATAGTTCAATTTATTAATTAGGTATAGAGCGTAATTTTACGATGTTTACTAACTCTAAAAATAGGAGTATTATTATGTTATTTGTAAAACAGGAGACATACTTGTATAACCTTAAAACAAAAATTAGCTGCTAATAAAGAAAAAAAATGTTGTTATAGATTTTTTTTTGTTTTTAATATTTTATATTTTAAAGAGAATTGATCATACTGTTCGTAACTATTATACATAGGTAAAAAAACCTAAATTTCTAGGTTTATACAATTCCTGGATATTTGTACAACGATAAAAAAAACTGCAGTACTAACCAAAAAACAGCTTTTAAATTTTTTAAAAATAAAATGTTGGTACTTAAGTTACGTTACAAAAAAATCAAATAGGTTAATTAGAAGTGCTTTTAAACTTGTTGCAATTGTAAATAAATGATTTCTATGCTTATTCAATTATTAGATGAAATTGTATAAAGATACCGCCCGTTAAATTTGTAGTGCTGCTAAAAAACTACTATAAATTTAAAAAAAAAAAAAACAATATTAGGCAGTTAGAATTTAAATCAACTTTTTCTATGGCTCTTTTTCTATATTATTGCTCTGCTGAGTGTGTATCTATATAAATCAAAATATTTCTGAAACTTTTATCTCATAAGTTCTAAAAACTCAGAGGAGTAGGATTTATTAGAGTGGTTTCGTAATGTTATGCTATGTTTGTAGTACCAGTTTGCAGTACAGTTTCACGTAAGTTCCGGACTGTCCTCGTTCTTATGTGCTTACATTGTATGAGGTCTTTTAGAATTTTACTAAAAATGCTTTATACAAATAAAAAACTTCGCGGTGCCACTGGTGACAACAGAATGAAAATATCCCGAGGAAAAATATCTCGCCGGATAAAAAAAACGGATTATCGGAGCGCAAGTTCAAAAGTTAAAAACTGAATGAGATGTATAATATTATACAGTTCAAGACATAGCGACAGAAACGATGACGACAAAAATAGTGCCCCTCGAAATATCCCCTATTCAAAATATCCACATTTAAATCGTGGCATATTGTACACTCGTAAATATGTTTGAAAATACTATAAAAGTTATCCAGTGTTTTTGGTTTTACTCAATTCATTCGGAGAAAAATAAAAAATATGGACAAAATTCTAAATTCCCGTTACAATAGTTCCGACTGTTTTGTATTACGAATATGACGGGATATTTTAAGTAAAGTATTGGTATTTCAAACGAAGCTATTTTGAGGTCACACCGGTGAAAATTCTTAGAGAGTAAGTACATGTTAGTATCGAAGAAAAAGTGATAGGAAATGGTTTTAAGGTTAAAATATGTAATTGATAATTGCGGAAGGAAATAAAAATTCTCGGAAGAGCGGGAATCTAACAAAATTATTTTCCCCGAAATTAGCATTCCAGGTTTATATTTGAAAATCGCAATTTCAAGTAGGTATTCGTTTTTGCCAAAGAACAACAGACTGCGGAATATTGACGCCCGTCAGCCAGCGCGGCGCTGTAGCGTCCGGGCAAAAATATTCTTTGCGTTCGATCGAGAAGGCCACCGTCGTCCCCACCGACCGGCCGGCAGTTGCGACGACGTCCCCTCCCCGCGACGGCTCGCGACGGACCGGCTGCGGCTGCGACGGTGACGACGGACCGCGCGCCGGGTGAATTCCGTTTGAATTCGGTCGGACTGAGTCAGTAGGGCAATCGCGCGCGCAGACCGGTTACACACGGCGGCCGCGGCGGTGGTTTAGTTCAAGGTTTCCCATTTCGGAGTCGAGTTCAAGGTATGGTGGTGTCGTCGTCGTAACAGTAGTCGTCGCGTCGTCGCCGTCACGTTGCCGGACCCCGCTGGAAAATTCGTCATCCGTCTCGTGCTCGGGCCACCGTAATAATAGGTACCTATTATAATATCCGCCCCGCGTCATCGGCGACCCTTTTTCACCGCACTGCGAGAGGGGCCGACTCGTCTCTGTTGCACAGTTCGGACGGACCGGACGAGAGACAGTATCACACCGTGTAGTCACCGTCTCCAGTAATTGTACCGGCGCAACGTCCGTCATAGTACACCCGTCTTCGTCTACCTGTCCGCCGCCGCCGCACTACTTGTAATATATCAGTACATTAGTACCCGTCCGCCGAAACACGACAGCCCGTCTATTTCGATAATATTTCTTTTTTCTTTTTAACTCTTCGTTTCGCGTACTTTTATTACGTGTTTAATATTTTTTTTCGACTTCATATTCAGATTGGGATTTTTTTTTTGTTTTATTTTTTTTTTTTGCTCCCCTCACGCTGTCATCGGTGCGTGTATAATTCGCCAGCATTTTTCCCATTATTTATCGGTTTGGAAAAAAAAAAAAAAATACAAAAACAAAAACGTAATAATAATATCCGATTATTTCGATACACGCGAATCCGGGAGTGTGTATTCACGGATTTCTAATTTGTCCGAACATTTTAACCGTCACCGTCGCGCGAACAAACGCAGATCTAAAAGACGGCCTTTGGACGAAAATTACGAACAAAATGATGAACAAAATCACGTGAAAATCCGCCGCCTTCGTCTTCACCATACAATTTAAACCCGAGGATCACGAATTGTTCACGAGTTGCGGTGCGTACCTGCTACAAACGACGATTCCTTCTTCCGATCGAATACATAATTGGAGCACGGTGAGACTGGTAAGAAAACTAAAAAAAAAAAAAACCTCCATTCATTACAATTTTTTTCTCCTCCGTAATATTCCTTCGGTTCGACTGCAGCTTTGGGGGGAAACGGACACGGTGATGTAAGTACGATGTCTATAACATTATACTACAGCGACATGTAAAACTAATTACGAACCCGGTATTACAAGTACTAACTAACGAGGCATATGTTTCTATATATTATAATATTAGAGAAAATTTAAAAAAATACAACCTATTATCAATTGTATAATATAAAAGTAAAATAATTGGTTTTTAGTTGCATATTATCTGTCTTTTGTATTGTTTATATATTTTCGGTTTACCCGGTTTTTCGCATTGGAATATAATATTATTGGTCACCTGCAATATCTAATATTAAATATCGTTTCGATTGCTTTTTATTATTTATGCTGTAAATATATATGTTAAAATAACTTGAACATATTATATACATCAAGTTATTATAAACATAAATTATTATAAATTATAATAATACATTAATTGTACATTATATTGTATAGTATGTTCGTCAAGTTGTATACGGTATTATACCGATGTACTGTACGCGGTATATGTAACCAACGGTATGCTATATGGAGAAGATCGCAAATTGAATATTATGCGAAACAAATTGTACATATTTCGTAAACCGAAAAGGGCGAAAAAAAATATTTATATAGTCGAATATTGCAGAATATAATAGGCACGCGAATTTAAACGAAAACCGTTTTCCCGTGATATTATATTATTACAACTTATACATTTTATTATAATTGGAATAATTTGAAATATATTATTAAAACTATAAATATTTCGTTTTTATGTTTGGTCCTGCGGGGGAAGAAAGGCTCGAGTCAATTTTCTAAAGTATTTCCGCACAAGCAAATTCATTTTTGAAAATACATACAATTACGCAGTTTAAACTAAAGCATATAAATTGAAAGAATTTAAAAAAAAAAAAAACAGATACATTTGGTATTATTTGAAACGTTATTAGTAATATTTATGTACGAATAGGTATTAAACATTAAAAAACTGAAATTGCTGATGGGTACATCGTTTTTTTTATAGAAGTAATAGAGTAATTTAATTAATATCTGTATGCAACGAGAAAAACATTTTAACAAACAAATATTCAGAATGTGATAATATTAGTAGTATTTTTTCCTTTTGTTACGAAAATAACTTAGAAATCAACAAAAAATATACGATAACATTGGCATTTATTATACAAGAAAAGTCAAAAAAATTATTTTCCGTAATGTACCAATTAAATCGAAAAAGCTAAAAAAGAATGCTTTTACATTTTTTTTTTTTTTTTTTTTTTTTTTTTTTTTTTATTCGAACCAGAATTCTAATAGGACATTTTTTTCAGACAGAAAAAAAATATCGCAACATCACAGTATAACCAATACATAAATAGATACTAAAATATAAGTAGGTTCTTTAAGAATTTCAAAAATGTCTCGTCAACCATTAAAAAATTAATATATTTTATTTATTTAAGTTTCTACAAGTCGTAAGCATAATATTCTTGATTATAAAATTCTTTCAAGATTTCACGGATTTCAATTTAAAAAACTCGTAATATATTCGTCAGATTCTTTATACTAGGTTAATTTGTAATTATCTATTTTTATCATAATTAGTATGATAGCCAAAAAACATTAAGTACATTTTTGAAAATTACAACTAAAATTGTTTTCGATTTCCAGTAAAATAATTAAATTTATATTTCACAATAAACATTTTCAATAAACTAAAGCCATAATCCGTCTTCATCATTTAAATCCGTCGAACAAGATTTTTACAGTTTGGTCATCTCTTACGTTTAAATTGATTAAGCTATTATACACCGGCACCTGCCAATATCTTTACAATGTAATTTAGATTCTGAGTAGAACGAAGAAGCTTATAGTTTTACAAAGATGTTTTTTTTTTATCTGTGCGCAACTTTTTTACCAAAAAAAAAAAAAAAAACGGAGGAAAGACGGGAAAATATAAAAAATATAGGTATTATTTTAAATACATTACGGTCTTTTTTTTTCCTGTGAACAACTTTTCTTCCAGCAATTTTGCTCCAATTTATAATGATAGCAAATTTTCTGAAAAGAAATTTAACTGGGAAGATACAACGTCAAATAAATATTATTGAAAAATATATATAAATCCTATTTAATTATTTTATTTCCAAATAACATATATTGTTGACAAAGCATCATTATCAACTGAACTCTATTCAGAATCGTTTTTTCGTAAGCAATGGTTTATCGTTGCTTATAGGTGTAAATTAAATTATCTATAACAGTGGCTGCACCAGTCCCTATTATCCTAGAACGTTTTTTTAATATATTATATGCTCTATGGCTAACATACACTTGAACACTTAAATATACAGAATCTCGATAAAACCGTTTATTATCTTAGATAATAATAACTTTTTCGGAATTTTTTAAACAATTTAAGACAATTTATGAAACAACAACAGCTCTAAAATGTTACATTACCGTTATTTTGCGTCACTCTTATTTGGTAAAACCACTACTCGCTTTTGATTTTCAAATAGCAATTTATATTATACCAGTTCCACATAAATAGATAAACTAGCTTTGGTTTTAACGCATTTAGCTATTGAAATTAAAAATCTCAAGGGTGACAAAAAATAACGAAAATGTAACATTTTAAAGCTGCTTGTTTCTTAAATTTTCCAAAAATTCCGAAAAAAGTTAATACTTTCCGAGATAATAACCGCCTTGCCGAGAATAGATCACACAGCATAGATATTACAATTGATAAATCTGGAACAATCAATAATACCTATATAGAATAAAAAAAACAATGCGTTAGGCATAGGTACATTTATTAAAATTAATTGAATTGTTATTGAAACTCTATAGAAATTACAAATATATTTAGGTAGGTTTATTAATAATACTCGTATACGTTAAATAATAGACCAATTATAATGGTACTTCTTATTTATATACCTGTATAATAGGTATCAAATAAAATTGTTTTTTTCTTTTTAAACCTGCAGTAAACGTTTCGTTTACAGCTATATCAATAAAAGTTAGTTTACTATTATAAAAATATATATAATGTACAATGTATATTATCATAGTATTTAATGTTCATTATGGTAAATATAAATGTATAATATAGGTATAATGCATTTTAAGAATACAAATTATTCGTATCGTTTATAAATATATAGTTGATGAAGTAAAAACAGATATAATTTTCGTAATGGTAGTCAAGGAAATACATTGAAATTGAAATATAACAATAATCATGATAATAATTACGTCCGTCCTATACAAGAATACTTAAGTCTAGCCATTGACATGTCAAAATAATAATAATAATAACTGTACACACATTTTTTGTCTATTCATATTTTTTTTTCTTTCAATGAAATCACATCAGTACGTACCGTACAAATTGGAATACTTATATATACCTATGTCTATCCACTAATAAAATATTATTATTTGTTAATATTATTGTATTTTATATTACCTAAATTGAAGTTAATGCGTAGGAGGTAATTTTTTGAAAATAATAGATTCGTTAAAAAAATAACGAAGATTATATTTTACATTGTTAAAAAAAAAAATAAAATTGAATCACTATACCTATATATCACAATATAACATGATTTTTAAATTACTATACCTATACTATAAAAATATTATTATGTTCACGCCCGAAATTCCTACAGTTTTCTATTTATAAAATAACAATATTTCAATACCTAAATAATTATGAATAGATAATGCATAATTTATTAAAAATAGTTTGATAAATATTTTGCGTACATCAAATATAGTAACTACATAGACAATTGCAGACAATATTATTAATTTGATGTGACTTGAAGTGATTTGACGTTTTTATACACTCTACAAATTAAAAACGCAATAGAACTAATATAATAAAAGTACTTAAAGAATAATAAGAATAACTTAATTAATAAATAATTAAAGTTAATTTTTAAAATATAGGTAAATGAATTTGAGTAACAAAGAGTAATTAATTTAAGTTAATTTTTTAAAAAAATTATCCTTATTAACTACTCGGGTGAGAGAGATATATCGCTCACACGACTTTTTCCCTTTCAATATGTATAATAATCAAGTTACCTTTGCAAAGATGGGAAATTACGACTGCGATCTTATCGTTGCCTACAGATATATATTAAATTATCTAATTTTATTCTTCCTTCCAACTTCCCTCGTGAAATGATGGCATACTCATTAGCAGACAGCAGTATTAGGCATTTATTTGTACCTTATCAGTGATATCAGTGATATCTTTTTTCTAAAACCTTTTAATCATAGTTACTGACAGGCTTTGACTGTTGTAAATGTATATTGTATAATAGCCGAAACTTACATTTTATAAATTTTTGAGTAAGTAATAAGTAATAACTACAGTCATTGTAAAAAAAATTAACCATAGTATTTTTTTGTTTGGCGAATATTATTCGAATGACAGTAAAAATTATATTTTATTTGTAAAGGAGAATCGGAATGAAACTAATTTCGACGTTATTTCAGCTAATACTATAAGTACGTATACATAGAGTTATAGTCCGACATAAGGAATTCGTTATATTTTTATGTAGGTAGGTAGATATAGGTACTGCTGCCTGTGATACCTACCTTGCTGAATTAAAAAAATAACAGTACCTATACATAGGTAAACTGTGACTATAATAATAACCGTATCGTCGTCGTGTTACTTATGATGACATCATTGTCGAAAACAAATTCTATGTTATCTGTGTTTTCTAATTATATATTGCACTCAGTTGCGGATTCAGGAAACGATAGAGGCATTCGCCCCTCCCCCTCTCTTCTCAATCACTCCTCAATATATTACTATAATTTGATTTTCATCATAAATGCGTGTCTTTTACGAATTTTCTAAATCACTCCTCCTGTTTTATGTACCTTTTGTTTTAACGTTGTTAAATATTCAATAATTCGGATCGCAATGCGAAAAAAAAAATCTAATAATAATAATAATATTTTATACTATTTTAAAGACCCGACCCTATATTATATATGAGTTTTGAGTATAATCCTAGGTACTCTGTATAAATAACGACTCGTCAAAAATAATTTTACGTGATGCAGAGACACCGAGGGACTATGGACCAGGCGAACAAATTCGATGACATGTAATAAAAAAATATTGTAGGTAGGTAAGCCGTCTTATGGGAGAATCCGGGGCAATAGGTGCGAATCTCCTCGGTTTCCCCACGTGATTCACTTGTTTTTCGGTTTTTTTTTTTTTTTTACTGCTAATCAGATCGGACCGCTTTACAGTGATGGTCATTGTACTAGCTATATACAAGGTGATCAATATAACGTAAGACACTCGCTATTTTATCTCTGAAGATATTAACGTTTTCGGAAAATTTTAAAAACAAAAGGATCTAAAATGATATATTACCCTTATTTTTAGTCAGCCTTATATATTTGGATAGTGAAACCATCACTTTCACGTTTTAATTTTCAAACAACAATGGATATAATAAAAATGTCATAAATACTTATAGGTGATGTTTTAGTTAAGTTTAAACACTGACCTAAAAGTGAAAAAAAGTCAACAAGTTGACGGAAATTATAAAATTTACAAGTTACAATTTCAACACGGATATGCATTTAAACTAAAACTTTATTTATTTATAGAAATGTTTATTATACATAGATTGTCATTTAAAAATCCAAGTTTGGTAGTGGTTTCACCCACAATTATAAGGGTGACAAAAAATTAGGGCGATATAACATTTTAGAGCCACTTAAATTTTTTCGAAAAAAATAACAAACGAATTCGACACAACGAGTGTCTTACGGTTCATTGATCACCCTGTGTATTGTAAGTATAATAATATTATGATCGTCGACACGTTAATCGGTCGTGGCTTAGAAAGCATCTGTAACGATATTATATGGTCGCGGAAATATACTCGTACACATAGGCACGCGTTCGACGAGTAAAAGAAAAAAAACACACATCCACACACACATTCGAATGACATATTACAATTATTATCATTATTATTATCATTACTGTCCCATATATCAGAGGAGGGGGAAGAAGGAAAAGAAGAAGAAAAAAAAACCGTATTCGGTGGCGTCTTTACCGACGTGCTTGTACGCAAACACATACGTGTATTTCAGGTAATGTGCGTGTGTGTCGTTTCGACGGACACTTCGCTCTCGGCGTGTTAGAGTACATGATGTGATGGACATATGAATGACGACGACGGGAAGTCGATGTCCGTATTATTATTATTATTTATCTTCCTCTTCTTCCGTTTCTCCTCTCGATATAAGCTTTTACGGTTCGTTATGAAGACGGAGAACCTTCTCCATATTCTATACTTTTCTCTATATTAGATCTTTTTATACCTTATAATATCCTCATAGCCATCATCACCATTATAATACTCGTACACTATCTTCATACGTTTAATATTTTCTAACCTCCAGTTAAACATAATACATTTTACTGTATATCATTATTGAAATCGTTTTATGAAATCCCATATCCGTCCGTATAATATTATAGAGTAACACGCAGAGTTGCATATCATGTATATGTAACACTGAAATTACACGCAAGAAACTATGAAGTGCTAAAACAAAACGTATGAATAATCACGAAAAAATATTTTACTTGAATATTTTGGACAGCATAATAATTTAATTTTAAATCGTTCGACAAAAAAAATGTATGGTTAAAAGTTTCTAAAAATTATGTAAATTACATGTTTTCAAAATGCTGCTACGTCAATTTGGGAGATATTTGTTGAACACACAAAATGTCATAACCTAACGCAGCTTCTGTAATGTAGCTCTATGCCTAGGCCTCTATATTTTATTCAATTTCTTTATCCACACCAGAAGGTTTTTGCATCAGATCAAGGCACTTGACCTATTGCAAATATGCACAGAATAGTGAATATAGGATTTGAATTGAATCTATGACAAATTCTACTAAGCTATGCTGCTATGCATCCTCTATACAACTATATAGACAAATTATATTCCTCTATTGTTCTTTTGTACCGCTACAGAACCTATAAGTATACTTTAACTTCTCTAATCGATTCATATTTCGATCCTCCCCGCGATAGCCTTATTAATACTACACAGTCAATCCAATTTCTTCTTTTTCCCGAAAATGTTTTTATTTTTCATAATCGAAACGGAAAAGCACACATATTTTATACTTTGTACAACTACATTAAATTTATTATACATATATAAATATTATTTTTGTATATTTATAACATTTTAATTTTAGTTTAATGGTATTTATGTTACATGCCTATAGTTTAATATTTGCGTGTGTATACTCGGGGGAATATACTTACTCCTTGTCCGCGATTTGTACACCACGACAGGCGGGCAATGAGCCGAGAAGACAGTTGACGATATCATAGCCACAATAGGACAAAATATAAAAAAAAAATAATAATATAATATATTATATTGGTGTTTTTTTTTCGTACTACAATATTATTTTTTATCGAACGCACGTCTTGTCAAATCTACAGCGTTCGAATAATATTAGGTATTCTCCGAGTATATAAAATCGTTTACACAAGCGGATATCGTGTATAAAAATATAAAATTTGGTTATTTATCATCGTGTAAATATATTATGCACTATATCTTATACATTTTTTTACTATGTGCCGATTACATATTGTGTAGTCTACACAAAGTTTAAACTTTAGTTTATAGTATTTTTAAAATGATTATGTACGGTTGAAAAGAAAAACCCGGATTCGTAATAATCATGTTTATGCAAAGAACGATTCGGTTTTTTTTTCCATGACGGGTTCAGTGGGGTACCTGTATTACTCGCATACTTTAAGAATATTATGTTTCGAGCATGTGAATTTCGAGTTGACCGAACTTGACGATAACAATTCGAACAATTATGATATTATTATATTGTTCATAAATGGTAATAATATTATGTACACATTGCAGAATACTTGACCATGATGTATAATGAACATTGTACATATTATAATACTTTGATATAACGGACAATTCGCCAAGTATAATTTATAATAATATACGTATAACAGTAGGTATTACTGTATTAATTATTGTGGTCACGAAAATATGTTATAGGAAAACCGGTATTCAAATTACCTAGTGTACGTTGCAGAGTAATAGATTATAATATCTACGCCGGCGTAGAATCCATCTACTCGTACTCGTACTCGCATTATGTTCGGTAAATAAAATAGATATAACATATAACTAACAAACGCGATTCTATATTGGTATTACGATATAACTGTAATGTATAGTGAAAATATATAATATACGTCGCCGATTCGTCTAATACAAATCGTTATTTTTCCTTCCCTACCACCTCCCCCCAGGATAATCTGGGGAAAACGAATAGAACTCTGAAAAAAAAAAAGAGAAACTATTGTCGTCAATGCGAATAGATCGGCTAACTATATATACATCAATGATCTACAATTTTGCGGCGTCCTGTGGGTTATCGGTTTACGCATTGATTAGATATTTGATATTTTAACGAAACGTAATATTATATACAAGCAAGTTTAATTTGTAGTTTTCAATGCGCGTGGGTAACTTTTAACAAAAATGTTATCATTTCGTACGTGATTTTGTAGCATAACGAGAAAACTAAAAAAAAAAGACGGACATAATTCGCACAATGGGTAGGCCACTGTTATAGGTAAGAAATTGGAAATGAAGGATATCGATAAGAAATTAATTTATATCTGTACGCAACGACAAACTATAACTAACGAAAACCGATTCGGAGTAATGTTTCTTCTTACATATACGTACATTTTCCCGTTTTTTCGTCAATTATTATGAAAACCGTTTGGAAATCAAAAGATGACCTCCTTTAAGTAGCAATCAGGTAAAACTTTCTTTCAGAAAAGGTACTACACTTGAACAACGGATCTAGGTTTTTGGTAGAAAAGTTGTTCACTGATTAAAAAAAAATAATAATAATAGAATAAACATCATTACGCTCAGAGTCTGAAAAAAAAAAAATAAAAACATTTTTACAAACCCATACTATGTAACAAACTGTCGAAGTGTACAACAAATAGCCGTGACCGTTTTTCTGGAAAAGCATTTTGTACAAGCCATTTCGTCGCGTTATTCTTGATACTATATTCGAGTTTCCTTCTTTATATAATATTATTATCTCTATTTCTTTTTATAACTCTATACTCGTTGCGCGAAATGGTGTACTGGTAGTGTGTATTTCATACATGAAAGGCCTAGCGTATAATATCTCACTACCCTTATTACTATAATAATGGCTATAATGAAGACATAATTATTCGTAGTGTTTTTTTTTTTTTACTGCTATAGTGTTATTTAATATCATATTGTACACATTGAAATATCGGAATAATATAACAAATAATTTGTCATTTTTTACTTTAATCGTTATACTCTTTGAAAATGTTTACGTCAAAACAGCCACGGCAAATTTTCCCAGATCCACAACCAGGCTATTGAACTACCTATAACGCATTTTGGGGCTATTATGTACGATTAGTATTTGATCGTTAGCATCACTCTGTCAAACTTTTTGACATTGATTTGTAAAAATACACTTCCTGAATAAAAACCAAAAATTCTAATTTAAATACTAAAATATTTCGAATTACGATAAATCAAAATTAATACTAATATATTATATTTTCACTTAAGCGATTTAATTGAAAGTAGTACATTGTATAATACAGTGATTGGAAGTTCCTTATTTAAAACGAAATAAGATCACCTTCACTTCAATTAAGCGTAGATTTATCTATAAAAAAAAAGGAATGAAAAAAAAATCGTTCGTTTTTCCAAAAATGAACGAAATTACTTTACAAAATCGTTTTCGTTAAATTTCTTTCGTTCCTTTGAATTCATTATTTTCAAGCACTGATATATGTATGCCGTTAAATATTTAGTATTTAATGTCTCATTACCCGTTGTATTTGTGATTCCTTCGGTATTAAATAAATCAAATATTGAATAGGTCTTTGTCATTGCTACGTATTTGTATTGTATCGATTGTCGTTTAAGAATATTTTTGTTCCCAGTGCGATTGTTCGTTTTAATTTTCGTCGAGCAAACAAACAACTAATGTAAATAACAACATGGTAACATTAATAAAGTTATTGATAATGAATATTTTGAAAGTAATTGCCACTAACTAATATAAACAAATGTGTTTATAAAATGATAATAACCTGCAAACAGTAAGCATCTTCATTAACATTATTAATTTTTTTTTTCTTGGGGGGGGGGAAAGAGAAAATTGGTATTTTACATTTTTATCGAATAATAATCACATTTACAGTGTTGTTATTAAACTATAGTTTATTTTTTTGCCAAGTCAATAGTGCAAATTGCAAAAGTACGTTTGAAAGAATTCTGAGATTCCATACCTATTATAATTACCTATTATACGTCGATATTCCTAAAAGCGACTACATACTAAAAATCAACCCACGCGACCAACCTAAATTACAGGATTTCGATTTTACAATAATATGCGTATGTAAGACATAGGAAGGTAATATTATTTAGTAGGTATTTTTAATGGGACAAAACAATTTTTATTATTATTATTATTTAGTTTTATATTCGGCCTCGCAGCCAATCTTCCAGCTACCCTTATTTCAATATCCAATGGCAAAATCTAACAATTTCACTCATCTCCCAAAACTTCAACATCTGTGGTAGTAACATGGATATTACTACATCTTTCATGACCAGCCTTCCAAAAGGTATTTTAGATTTCGAGCATAGCGTGGAAGCTATTGATTTTACTAAGATATTTATTTCTTTTTTTTTTCTTTGTTCTAGTCTGTGGACACGTTTTTTCCAAGTAAACTTGATCCGATTTTACGTGTAGAATTTTTTCTGAAAGCTCAAGTTGTTTGAATTGTCATTTTTTTGATTTTCGACGCCATTTTTTCAATAAGTGGAAAAAAACGTAGAAAAACGTACAATTTCACGATTTCATTATTTTATAAAACACGGACGACATTTATACGAATAAATAATTTAATTGAAAAATCACAAGGTACCTTTTTTGTTACTTTTTTTATATACTTTCTTAAGGTATCATCACCAAAACTTTTGAGCTTTTAAGGAATTTTAATTTTTGGTAGTTTTTTTACTGTAATTCGGTTATAAATACATTTAAAAACTTAAAACTTTGTAATAATACTTCTATTGGATTTACCTAGACGTAGTAAAATTTCTGAAATCATCGGATGATTTTTTTATTTTTAATAAACGTTTTGAAATCAAATTTAAACGAAAGTCGCAAAAATTATGTATAATCGAACTGCGCTTGGAATCGTCTATCGTCAAACAATGGTTTATCGTTGCTTAAGGATATAAATGAAATAACCTTATGTATCTTACCTTCCTAAATTCTCACCTACAATAGTGGCCACTCTTATCCCCAGTATCAGCTCTTTTTTCTATTGGATTCTGTTCTTGTAGCACTATCTGCGTATAGTATAATGGGTTATGGCTTGCTTTGCAGCTCGTCACAGTATTTTTTTTTCGACGATTCCCAAACTATTATTTCCTTGAAATTACTTTCTGATTATAGCGTTATCACATCCATTATCGGTTCAAAGATTTTCCGTGATATTATTCTTTCTAGTACCGAATATTTAATTTTTGTCCGTTTTCCAAGAGTCAAGTTCCAGATCCGCGTTTAGAGTATGTATACAACTATTTTTTTCATTTCTCTGGAAGAAGAGAGAACATATTAGTATTTGTGTATAGTAACACTGTATTTTTGCTATAGGTCATACTTATATACCTAAGGTAGACATCAGAAGAAAAAGAAAACGAAATTGTGAATGTCAATTAACAATTTGTCATTTTTATTATTACTTTTTTTTCTAGCTTCGCATGAAAATCGGTAAGGTATACGCGTTAATTTATTGTCCAGGGAAAACGGTAAATCGATGTGTATACACTATATAGGCGGAAATCTCTATTAATAATAAAATTAATGTCATGATATATATATATAATATACTGATGGCGATTGATTTTTTTTTTTTTGTTTAGTTTTAATTATCGCGCGCGAACATAATGGAAATCGAACACGGGTAAGCGCTCGCGGAAAAGTAAAAGCGAGTAACGCACCGTAGTAAATCGATCGGAATTGTTTTTTCGATTCTATAGACACCAGTCGCGTCTAATTATTATTATTATTATTATTTCGTTGTCAATGATGTTGTACCTACATTGTTATTATTATCATTATATACGTATACTGTTTCAGTATATTGCACAGGTATACTATTGCCCGATTTATTGCGGATAGATGGCGGCGAAAAAAAAACGGGTATAAATGAAATTAACGTACGAAAAAAAAAAACCCCGAAAAAGTCATAGTCATAGTTCGATCGGTCAAGTCGGCACGGCTGCACAATGCCCACGATAAAATTACCTATGAAAAACGGCTATATATATAAATATACATATTATGCGGAACAAGTAAAATCGTCAAATCTCGCGGTTTATTTATTTCTATATTTCGTTTTTCTGTATATCTCCCTCTGATCTGTTTCACTTTCGTTTATTTAAAAAAAAAACTTACCTTCTATAGATTTAATATTATATTATTTTAATTCGGCAGAACGATGAGGCGAGGAATTTATTGGTTTTATACTATGATGATGTGTGTGTAATTTTGTTTGCGTGAAAACAACTTTTCTACCAAAAACTCATTATTGCTATCATCAACTTTAGATGTGATGTCTGATAGCGGGCATTGTCTAATCAATGCATTGGCCGTTGGGATGGTTTCTGTTATCTATTTTCGGTTTTGATTTTTTTATTTTTTCGGAATTAAAAATAATCATTTTGACATGAAATGTTCATTGAATACAAATGTATATATACACTGATTATAGTTCTTTCCGAACGTGGTCAAACTTTCAAAACATTCTGAAGACTTTTGAGTTATTTGTAGCCTTTTGTAATTGTTGAATTGTTTTTTAGTATTTATTTAGACATATGTAGATTAAATTGTTTTGGCACAATAAAAATGCTCGAAAATTTAACAATATGTTCAATATAAATTATCATCATTGTACTTAATGGTAAACTTATTTTGTATTTGCTAACGATTAATCAACCGGAAATCGTGGTACAATCAAAATAACCTTTATCAGAACTTCGCTCAGAATCGTCTTTGTTAGAAATTGTATATCGTTACGCATACAGTAAATAACTTTACAAATCCCACATTCCTAATTTTTTGTCTACGAAAATGGTACACCCTGACACCCAAACCCATCATCATCATCATTATCGCTAGTAGTTTCAGCTTTTCGAATTAATTCAATTAGTTAACATGAACTTCAGTATACCTATATTATGTAGACGAATGAATAATATGAATTTCGAAGCAGGAAAAAAAGTGTAGTTACATTTGATTATTACTCGTATTATTATTATATGTGTGGTTTTTTTTTTTACTTTCACGGTTTTCATTCTTCGTGCACATTATTGTAACATATTATTATTATTAGTGTATAGGTTATAGAATGTATTGTGTGTGTATAATATATTGCACATACATATACACTTCGCAATGTAGTGTGTTTACTCGTTGTCAGAGTCGGTTACGGTTTATTTTTGTTCGAAAACCCGTTCGATTAATAATAATAATAAAAAAAAAAAACTAAATAAATAAATAATAATAAAATTACTAATTTTCCTATTCTTCGATATTCCTCCTATACGTATATATGCATTTTCGAGAATGAAAATATAATGGAATATTACATTTTTTTTTTTCTTTCCATGTATAAATATATATCATTGTGTACGTTTTGAAGTAGGTTACGCGCGCGTTCTTCGATGGCCGGAAACATTTATGATTTCATGATTGTTGTGATGTTACCTTTCTATTTTCTCTTCGGTTAATATGGCGTTAACTTGATAATAATAACATATATATATACACCACTATAGAGGTAGCAGCTGCGGGTATATATGGGAAATGTGCAAATGCATGCCTATAGTTACCTACATAATAATAATATATAATATTGTTGTGTTCGGGTACTACTCGCCCGAAGTGGGCTTCAGGTCACGGAAAAAAGAAAACAAGAAAACAACATTAAACCAATGTCATCGTAATAAGCATATATATCGTTACAAAATACGCAAACAAAGTTGTAAATTATAATTATATTATAAAAATAATGACGAACATTATTCCTATGGATATAACCGTTAAAAAATGCGTATTATACACGAGTTAAATGAAACATTTTTTGAAAAATAATATTATATATTGAAACGTATATGACGTATAATACAAATTACGAAATAAATTAGTGTTATATTACAGGTATTAAATATTTATTATATTTATCAAAAACTTTACATTTGCAATTAAATTCTGTAATATTTTAAATGAAATTTGCTTGTTGCTTTATTTTTTATTATAATTAAAACTCACTGGAACGATGCATATAAATTACACGTACAAATACATACAGTAATTATTACAATATTTTCTGAATTTTTTCCGATTTATTTCTTACGTTAAACAGTTAGAAACTGTATTGTACATAATTTTAAACGATTAGTCAATGCATTTGCTGAAAAAGCGTTTCACATATAACTCCACTATATGCACTATAATGTCATAGGGAACCGCAGATTCATTCATTATCTATATGTATAAAAAGGATATAGGTATAGCCATAGATGATATTAAATTCGACGATAGATTAAGTCCAATTTCGAAATTATTCACGGAATTTTCATTTGAAAGTGAATATTGTATCGATCTTATACACTATTCAGTTCTGTTTGTGGTTTTTTTACGTACCTACGATTTATGCAATATTTTTTTAATAGTATTTTTATATTCCAATTTTTCCGGACTAGATTTAATTGTTTATTTACACAAACCATTGTTAAAAATAAAGGTACTTGATTATTCAAATCTATAAACGTGTGCAATAATATTGTGTTATAATAATATTGTTGTAATATAAATATCAATTTTAAAAGTCTTCAAGAGTCATCGCTTTTTCATAGGGGGCTTCAGCTTTTGATTACCTAACAATGAAAACAGTAAATTAAGTTCTTACTGTACTGTTGATAAGGTCACACATTCAATTAAACAAATTATTATCGTTTGATATTTCGAGAGGAATTTGAGTCTGGAACTCACCCCCCTCCCCATAGTTACCGTACTGGACTGTGTAATTGGTTTATAAGAGCTTTTTTTTTACCCAAATTCTAGACTCGTTAAAAGTGTTACAAGTGACTTTAAAATTAAAAAAATAATATATATAATATTATAGAAGAAAACTTTATTGAAATGTATACGGTAATAAATATAAATGTTAGGTTTGTGAATCGAGTTATAAGAAAAACTTTTTCTATTAATCGTTATTTTATGAATATACGGTATGGTCATAAATAATGTGTTTAAGATATAACCAAAAACAAGTTATATATCAAACAAAATACATGAGAACATAATATTATTTAAAAAAAAAAACCAAAAATTGTTTTTGATTAATACTCAACAAAATAACAAATATGAACAAATAAATTATATATATGTATAAATAACTAGCTAACCCAGCAATGCCTTACTATTGCTAAATAATAGTGTAAATTATATTAATAATAATAAAAATTAAACAATAATTATATTTTTCTTGTCAGTGAAAACCAAATTGTCTTCCATTTCAAGAAGGTAACCTATGAATAAACAATGATAAATAAACAAACAATTAGATATTCGTACCGAAAATACCTAAAAATCGAATTATCGCAATTTTCGTAGAATCTCTAATTGGGTTGAATATAAAATACAGTCCATGTTACTCGCTGATAATGTAGCTTTTTGTAGTTGAAAGAAGTTTTAAAATCGGTTTAGTAGTTTTTGAGCTTGTCCATTACAAACATAAAATACAAACAAATCTTTTCTCTTTATAATAATATATAGTAATCTTCTTTACAGAACAAATGCAATTAAAATTAAATTAAAATAATATAGAGGACAAGATTACCTGGGTGTTTGAAAGTGTCTAGTCGAAAAAATTGTCAAACATGGAAATCATTTTCAGTTTTCACCTTTAAACGTACAGTGAAATGGAATCGTTTGGAAATAAATTATGTATGTATAGTACAATATGTATAGTAAAGTATAATAAAGTGATGTATAAAAAGAAAACCATTTTTCTCCATTATTGGCGAATATTATTTTTATATTTTTTCCACGACATACAATTGAGAATCATTTCTAAATACTTATACCGTAATATAATATACGTGAACTAAATTTCGAATGTATTAAAATCATTGCAGAATTTTAAATTAATTATTTTTCTAGTTATAACTGTAATTATATTTATTATTTTTTATTTTGAAATAGTATTATACATTTATGTATGCTGTACTACATTTTTTTTTTTTATCATGCCTATAATAAAGTTAAATTGCTCTAACCAAACATAATTTTGGCATTTTTTTAATTGAATCATGATTTATTGTAGAAAATAGAATTTGTATAAATTAAAATTAATGAAATAGGTAACGTCACGGCGCGTCGTAAAATTCGCCCGTTTTTTCTTTAGATACGTTTTTTTTCGGAGTTTTTGTTTGGATAGGTCAAAACCAACTCAAAATTGTTTTTGTCATCACTTCATAGTAAAACCAATATGCTCAGAATTTGAAACATCTCTATTCCTTACTATATTCCTAATATTCTATTCCATTATCTAAATCGGTTTTATTTTTGTTTATTTTGGGTCATCTTGGATCCGGGGGGGGGGGAAACACTACGGATACTACTCCGATTAGAACCGTCTTTTCGTTTACAGTACATTTTATGCATTCAATTACGCTGCATAATTTATAAACTACTCGATTACCCATCTACAACAATGGTCTACCTGTAAACAGTATAAACATTTTTAATGATCGTTTACAAAGCGTATGTCACTATATACTGAACTAAAACACTAAAATTAATTAGATACTTGTATTATAATTGTGTGTTGGGTTCATTTGGTTGAGTTTTTTTTTATATTTCCGGTTTTATTTAGATATAAATAGGATATAGTTAATTAAATTAAAAGAAATTAAAGATAACTGCTCAAGGTTTTTATTTAAATAACTTATTCAAACTCGGAAACTCCAGTAAACAAAGTATATAGGTATAAGTACTCGAACGCTGTGTACTTTAATAAACGAACTAATTGAATACTTATTTAGAGAAAAAAACTATTTGTATATTACACCGCTATAAGTGCATGCTGATTTATTGTACACGTGAGTGCGAAATATTATTTTTTTTTAAAAAGGTCAATATACTCCTGTGCGATTAAAGAAGTGTACTGCACAATACATTTGATCGTACACTCCGATTGGACAACTCTAATATGCATTTAATATTTATGAAATTCGTTATGCATAATATACATGTATAATGTATAATATAATATAAATATATTTATATTGCAATAATACGACGGGAAAAATATCGCGAAGTCGTTTTCGTTTTATTGTTTTGTGAATATGTTTTAATCATTGGAATTTCGCGTATGTATTATGAGCAGTATATTAAACAATAGCATCGAATCCGAAAAAAAAAACACAAAATATTCAAATATTAGAGTATTAGAAAAACAAATACTATACTATATACCTATGCCCTATAGTTGTAAACCGTTCCCTACCTCCATTAAAATTCACGGTGAATATGACATGATAAAAAGTAAAACGATTTTATATAAGTATACCTGAAATTATGAAATAATAATGGAAGAGTGAGAAAAGTATGCATAGTATGGGTAGATAGTTATTTTCCCTGCGTGAATTCGAGTTAATTTCAATTTTCATTACAAATTCGTATGAAATGAAAGTATTTTTATAATAATACACGCAATATAATATATGCTTACCCTATATTTATTATTTTTGATAAAAACTGAAATTATATTATCATAATGTGTATCATTGGTTATCACTGTTGTTATATTTGCGAAATAATAAGAATAAATGCATTCACATTACATTAATCTGCTGTTATGCGCTAACACGAATATAATGGATATTTGAGGCAACACTAAACATTTTTAAAGGCTGATATATTTTTGTTTTAGGAGGGAAGTTGGAAAGGAGGATATATGTATATAGTAATTTAATTTATATCTGTAAACAAAGATAAACCGATGGTAATGACAAACGATTCTTAGCAGAGTATTATTAGTCGTACATTTTTTCCAATGTTGAAAAAGGTAACAAAAAAAAATCACCAGTTTTTACTATAAAGAAAATCAAAAATTTACATTCTCAATCCTCCAACTAGATAACAAATACTACAAGAACGTTCTTATAAAGTGTTTGGTTGGAACAAGATTTCTGGTATAAAATTTGTTTACATACGCACACAATCAACATCATAATTATTATAGTAAAACCAATACATTTATCGTCTCGTTCAGAATCTAAAATTATTTTAAATGTCCATTTTATCATACTTCAATAATTTGCGTTTACGAAAAGTTAAAAAATCACTTACGAATGTTTTCTATGATGAAAATTTAAAATCATATCGAAATGATGATAATAGTAGAATAATACTCGCCTATCCAATCAATATCGTTGCAATTGTTTATTATTAATTCTTAAATCATGAACCGTGCGGAACGCAATTATCATTATCAATATACTAGATAATATACTATTGTTATAATACTTGCGCACATAAATGACCAATTATACAATAATGCATCATAATACAACAGAATGTTCTCTTAGAGAATAGTAATTCGTCGACTTACGGTAATATTGAGCTATTTATTTAAAGTATATGTATATAAGTATACACAGGGTGTCCCACGATGATCTTACACATGAAATATCTATTGTTCTATTCAATATTTTTAATATATAATTTTTTTTAATAATTAATACCCCTCTGCGTTACAATTAATAGATTTTTTTTTTGGTGGGGAAACTTAAATAAAAAATAAAAATAGCTATTTTGTAAAATATATTTTTCGACAATTTTCAGAGGTTGAAACTATTGTTTAGGTATGGTCTTTTATTTTCTACAATTTTTTGAAGTTTTGACAAATACGAATATTACTGTGGTTTATAATCTAGTCTTATAATATTTAATCAGTAGTTAGAGCACATTAAATGACAAGCATTTCCTTTTCCATGAGGTAATACCATAAAATTATATTACTGACTATCTACTGATTAAATATTATAGTAGATTATAAACCATACAAGTAGTAATATTCACATTTGCAAGAAAATTAAAACAAATTGTAGAAAATAAAAGATTATACCTAAACAAACTTTCAACCTCTGAAAATTGTCTAAAAATCTATTTTATAAAGTAGCTATTTTGATTTTTTTTTTTTTAATTATAGTAAAATTTTGTATTTTGTATTTTAAGTTTCCCCATCTAGAAAATATTTTTTTTAAAATATATTAACTGTAGTGCAAGAGGCAAACTAATTATTTAAAAAAAAATATATATATTGATATATTAAAAATATTGAATAGAATAAAAGTTATTTCAAGAGTCAAATCATCATGGGACACCTTTTATATATATATTTATATAATACCGCGATTAAATCACCAAGATACGCTCGATACCTCGACACCTATTATTATATTATTATTTTTCTCATTATTCTCTGGTTTCTAGGTCTCTAAGCTATCAAATCACACTCCCTAACTTACGTCCTATTCTCTATCCGTTGTTTTATCCCTTATGGTTTGAATCTCCGCCGAGTAATAATTACATATCCTGTTCTTTTAATCGAATCTTCTCATATCGATCTCGACTTTCTCATAGACGTATTTTTCCATACCGATTTTACTTCATTACCACGATATTATTGGCTCATTATGACTTTTACAAGTGCATGTCATCCTGTCTATATTGACGTAATCTTTTTATCATTTTTAATACGTATACTAGAATAGTTACTTAATATACATATGTATACTTTCTACTATCATTATTTTTCAATCAGTTACGGAAGATTTTCTTTGAGCTTTTTCATTTTATATTTCTATAGTTATATATTATACTTTATCTCGTCAGATTGTGTCTTAGTATAGGATTCAAAGCATCATTATATAAGAATACCTACCTACTAATACTATATATCTTTGGTCCCAGGACTTGAGTGAATTTTGCTCATGTATTTTTTAGTCGAATTAAATTTAATTAAATTGAAAATTAAAATATCCCGAGTCATTATGATGTAATTTTTATTCCGGCTAGTAAGCATACGTTAAAATATAATCTATTTAGAGCGCCATACTTACGTTTAGCCATTTAGCAATAATGTCATCATGTCACTTAACGATAATTATTCTAAACATATTTTAATTTGCGTGTATTTAAAACAATACTAGATTGACTTAAGCTTTCTTCCTGGGACCAAAACCAATGTTATCGTTATAATAATATTATGATTTAGACTCCACAGCCAATCAAGTCGACACTGCAGTCGTGTATGATGTTCGAAATTTGATTCGAACCATCGATCGATTACCTACCGGTCTATAACCATACTATTATTTAATTGAGTGCGTCTCGCGGTATTATGCGCAGTCAATATATCTTTACCGCGGGCCAGATAATCAGAGCAGTACACTCATGTACATAATAATATAGCAAAACACGGTAATTAAAAATGAAAAAAAAAAAACGATTTATTTTAAAACCTATTTAGTATCTGGTTTCTCTGTGTCGCGCATATATTTTTGTTTCAAAACTAACAATAAATAGGTTTACATGATATTATGTTAGGTACAGGACAATCATCGTTACCAAAGTAAAACATTCATTTATCGCGAATTTTTTTTTATTTTTTTATTTTGGAAAATTTAAGAACTTAAAATATTACATAACCGTTCTTTTTTGTCCCCTTTATTTTCGGGAGTGAAACCACCAAAACACACACTACGGATTTGAAAATACCCGTCTATATTGCATAATCTATAAATAGAAAAAATGTCGGTTTGCATACATTATGCTGTTAAAGATTTCAATTTTTGCGAAGCCGTTGATCGAGATAGTTCCACTATTTTAAACCTTCAATCGATTACGTGGGGTAAACACTGCCCAAAAATCGACTCATTTGTTTCGAGATTTGAAATTAGAAAGTGATAATAGTTCATCATTATTTCAATCACTATAGACAGCAGATACACCATCATTCGCCGGCATCGTTCAATAACTTTTCGATACGTCTACGTTAAACTTGAAATTCATCCAGGTTTCAAATCGAAAACAATTTACGTACGTATACGTAAATAACAATTCGTCGTCGTGCGTGATAAATATTTTCCCAACACGACATGGTTGACTTTGGGGTTCGGGCTCACTAATTCCATAGAAAAAGTTCCGATTCGCCGATAAAGTTAGATAAACACGTAAACAACATATAATATACGAAATATCAGACGAGTACGTTATTCCGGGAAATTTGTAACGGCCCTTCTTTGTGTCACCCCTCATTGGAAGGATTTTTGCATAATCCAAGATAGTCGTTTTATAAATATATAATATTTGAAACAGAATTTCGATGTTAGGTATAAATATTTACAATGAATCGTTATAAGTTTCTACAAATTGTTTGAATTCCATACAAATCATTTACACAATATCCATTCGCATGGACAATAGTAATATCGGTGACGATAAAAACAATCCAAACAGTCGTAAACTTCAAAAAACTGAAAAATATTTAACGGGACAAATAAAGTTATTATTTCTGCAGAATAATATGTCAAACGTTCGCGTTACAATACGCGTACGTGTAACATTATTTAGAAACTATAGATGGCGCGCGCGTAAAAGGTGAAACGGAACAGTATGAGCCGCGGGTATGTAAAAAATTTAATTCGTACGTCATTGTAATAATAAAAATGATAATAATTATTATCGTATACGCGTTCGTCGCGCGTCGGCTACTTTAGGCCGAAACGCGTGTCTAGGTCGTTGGTCCCGAAGCCCTTGAACCAGAATTTCGAGACTTCCGGTTTCCGCGGACGGCTATTATTATAATAATAATAATATGCGCAGATACCTACGCGGTCGTGGTCGTCGTCGCGATCGGAAATTTGGCTGTTAGATATTTTTAACGAATGGTTAAACTCGTTTCGGGCGCAGACGCCGTCGTCGTGTACGCGAAATTTACGCGTAAATTTCGCGGCGACGTCTGGTGACCGACGGCCGCCGCGACGGATAATAACACGAAAACACGATTTTCGCGTAACCGTCACCGCGCGCGTCTCGTATCTGCCTCCTATATAACACTGCGATACATTATTAAAATATTATAACACGGTCCTGCAGTATTATAATAGCCGTTACGACATCGTATGTACACGGATGAGAACAGAAGACCGGGGGGAAAAAAAAAATGCGCAAATTCAAAGAGCGTGCGTACTATTAATATAATATCGTATCGAGACGATAGAATGAAAAAAAAAAAAAAAAAATGCGCACGCACCAAACGTATACCCGTATTATTGTATAGGTACATACGCGTATAGTATGCATTATTATTATTATTATTATTATTATTGTCTGGGTATGCCTATACTGCTGCGCGGGTATATATAATTATAATCGTACGCGAGGCGAGACGACGGATACAATAATATTATTATTATTATGGAAGCGGAAAAAATGGAAAATAAAAAAATTGTCCTCTTAACGAGTTTTTACGGTTAGATTAATAATATAAAATAATATACATTATATTATATGCGGTGGTGGTCGACGACA
The DNA here is from genome assembly GCA_902439185.1 of Cinara cedri. NCBI lineage: Eukaryota > Metazoa > Arthropoda > Insecta > Hemiptera > Aphididae > Cinara > Cinara cedri. The sequence goes on along the minus strand of CABPRJ010002437.1, from coordinate 67,066 downwards.
ACGGTGGTAGGCGGCGGCGGCGGTGGAGTCACCCGAGGACACCGCGAGAATCCTCACCGGGAGCTTCGTGAGGGCCGTTTTTTGTTTTTTTTTTTTTTTTTTTTTTACAAACACATTCACTGCCGGAACTGCGTACTGTTGTATACTGACCTGGATGAACGTTCATTTGCATTCGTACATGTAGGCTAAACGGTTCAATGAATAATAATTACCCGCGCCGACAAAGTGAAACTCTGGCAGTAATATCGCGTGTTGTTCTTGAGGTCAACAAGGGAAACCGCCGCCGCAGCAGCGCTGAGCGGGCGCGGGCGCGCGCGCGCGCTCGCGGATTCTAATCGGATGGAGAAAGTAAGTATTTTATATACTTCTCCGTTCTGTACAGCGCTTCGCCGCGGAGTCACGGAATTAATAATTTACGGTATTTGCGTAAGTGTATTATTGTTGCGGTGTTTACCGCGGGTAGGAGAAACCGAGAAAATCCGCAGTTTATTATTATTGTTATTATTTCGTTTTTTAAACGGTCTCGTCGACCGATCCGCCGCCGCCGCCGCAACAGGAATCGCGCAACCCGACGACGGCCGGCCGGCCCACTGCACGATTTTGACTGCCGACTGGGGCGGGAAACAATAAATTCCGATTCCGATCGATTTACACTGCTGGGCTCGGAGCTCGTGACCGTCCCGTCGTCCGTGGAAATTGCGATTTTTTTTCAGTTTTCACCCGTAATATTTAATTTCCGTCCGGTACCGGATTTCCGAATAATAATATCGTAGCGTAGAGTTCGGTTGATTCTTCAGACGGTCGTTTTGTTTTTCGTTAATATGTCAGTGTGCCAGTATCGCGCGCACACCGTCCAGAATACTAATTAGATGTAATGTACGAGTACAATACGTATAAGTCTGTAGGTACGTCATTGCTCGACGACGACAACGTAACGAGACGACAATTATTATTAATCGGTACGAAAACTAAACACCGTAAACGTTCCGGTTCCTAATCGGCGTCGTGGGGGTGAAACTAGAGGGGGAAGACATATTGTCCCCTCCTTATACGTGAAAAACCCGCGTAGGAAAAAAATAATAATATCGCACAGTCGGGCCAAATTGACGTGGTGAGCAAAAAAAAATCGACAACAGGTGACTTGCATCGGACCATAATATTGTACTATTGTTATTTTTACAAAAAATGACCTTTTTCTTCTGTATAGTCAGTCGACCGAATGGACTTGACAGCCTCCACCCGCAAGGAATATCACAATGATTATCGCCGATTCGATTATCACGCATTATATTTTAATCCAAGTTACGACGTTGTCTGCAATTATTATTTCCCGTTTAAAACGGGCTATCCCTTTTTTTATTTTTTTATTATGCCATCTATTATGATGTTTCAATGCTTTTTGTTACTTTTTTTATAAAATGGTCGTGATTGCGCGTGTGGAAGAAAAAAAAACCTGTACCCATAAAAAACAACAATACAAAACAGCGTTTATACACACAAATATATATGAATTATAATATATAATACAACAAGGTTTTGGCCTATTGCGAGACGTTATACAGACACTTATTTCTATTGTCCAAAGTTCGAATAGCAATTATGCGTACAAATGCGATGAACTCAGTTGTCAAACTTTTAGTTTTAATCATTTATAATTTTCAATTTGTCCCCTATTGTTTTCTCTTTTAACACATTTTATGGCATGTGTCATCATGAATATTAAATTAAAGTAATCGTGAAAAAAAATATTATGATTTATCTATTCAATGAAACATGTTAACGTTAGTGAATTATTTATTATGTTCAAAATGTTGAATTTTACGGCATTTATGCTTTTCTTTTCCAGAAAAGAGAGGTTTAAACATATTTGAAGGTTCATTTTTTGAAGTTATAATTTTTTAAGTTCGTTTTTTTTCTACTATTGATTTTAAAACATTTTATTTATTTGGGTTCGCAATTGCGTAAAAAACACGAAACACGTTATTCATAATTTATTGTATCGCCAATATATTATTGTGAATTATGGCGTAAGAGAGTAAGAATATAACATAAATCACAAATCACCTCTCCCCCATAAATATGAGTACGTTAGTATTGTGCTTGTAACATTAGAATAAAACGGGTTTCTGCTTTTATACATGGGTATAATACAGAATGTAATACTGGATTTTGGTGTGGATTTTTCTTAGTATTTAAATATTCGAAAATGATTCTGTGGAGTTAGGAAAAATAAAATAACCGTAAACTGACGTCGCGTGAGTCACCACGGGTAATCTTTCCTCTACAATTTCGTTGGTGACTAAATTATGCAACGTACAAAACGAATAACGATTCTGAGTGGAGTAGTATTAGTCGTGATTTTCCCTAACAACAGATTTTCCGTTTTCTCAACTATTAAGAAATTTACAAGGAAAATAAAAAAATGAGCGTTCCAATGTATCAACTAAATATATATATATCAAAAAGGCCACAAGAAAGTTCCTATAGGATTTTTTATTGACACAGGATTTCTGGTAGAGTAACTGTTAACAGACAGACAAAAAAAAAAAAAAAACTACACAGTAAAACCGATACATTTCTCGCTGCGCTCAAAATCTAAAATAATCCACAGCATAATTATTGCTGTACAGCAGCGTTCAAGAAATACTGACGTCCGCTATAGAAAAAAAAAAAAAAAACACTCATCATATATATTATATAGTAAAACCAATCCTCGTTACACCCAGAATGTAGAAAAAAAAAAAAAAACGAAATATGCAAATTTTCGGATTTACCGGTTTTCGCGAAACGTATTATACGCGCCTGACTTATTGGATTCATACACGGTGTTATTAAATAAATAATAATACACGCCAAGCGCGGAGCGAACAGCATCAGAAAGAGATCGCGATTGTAAGATTCACAACTGCTTTTTTATTTTTTTTTATTTAGCCACCGATATTGTATTATTATTATATAGATACGTCACAAAAATATTGTAACTATACAGGTATGTTATACAATACAGGAATGTCCCGTACGGGAATCGAACCGATCGTCACACATGCGATGTGAGTCAGCAATCGGGTATTACAGTTACTTTTTGTTGGCGATTCATTGGCTACGGCGCTCTCGGTTTTCATACAATTCCATACAAGATATTGTATTATTATACATCGTATATAATGTATGTCCCCTGAACCGATGACTTTTTTGTTGTAAACACAGTCAATTTTCAGTCCCGGTATCTGCTGCATTTTGGCCCTTGGAAACCTAACCAAGTATGTTATTGTATATTATATTATAAGAGGATTAGTGGCGGTATTATATTTTAGTCGATTTAGACCTATAGCATACTATAGCATATGTTAAAAACAGAAATTTAATTCGTTTTATGGACTTTGTAAAAAAATTAAATATATTTTTGAAAAATTGATTGGTTTTTATTTTTAACTACTTCAAGAATCGGTGAAATTAAAAAAATAATTCTAATGTATCTCAGTTAGGAACCTATAATGATTAATAATACGTTTCCATAATTCATGATTCATAAAATCCATCAAATTCCTATATTTTGTCCGAATTTTAGCTCTAAAATGTCATACTGGTCCGTAAAAACGGTCAAACTTATTCTCTTCAAATGGATATCGGGTAATAGATAATCGGACAAATCTTATCATTAAGGTTGTCATTGAAATGTAAACACTTTTTCAAGTACCTAAGAAAATACCTAATTTTTTGAAAATGTATCGCCATTGCAAACACGCAGCAACCTATTACTATTATTAATAATAATATTATCATATATTAATATGATCCATGAACTGACGTCGTGTGTCGTTTTGTATTCACAGATATATTAAAATGTGCTGATATCATCAAAAAATCAGCTGGCCCTTGGATTACAATCCAAATGAGAGAAAAAATGAATTCGGCCTAACTCTGAACATTTCCGCGTAGGTGTCGGCCAGAATGTTACCAAAATCTTAACGGTTAATAAGAATAGATATGACGAAAGGCACACAGCGTCTCTAATAGGATATACTTAGCCATATCATTTTTATAATATTATAAATTATATTTATGTCATTACGTACAGTGTGTACACCGTATAGTGTAACGGTACAGCTAGATAAGTTATGTGTAAATTAATTGGTAAAAAAAAATCCTAATTGTTATTGATAACGCGATTATTATTTTTTTTAATAAAGATTATTTACGTTTGCAAAAAAAATTATTCATGTTTTGCATCCGAACCAATGATAACACAGACGTCAAAATAATTGAATATTAATTGATTTCAGACGTATTTCGCGATATATACAATATTAAATGGCAATTAAAATAACAATATACATTTGTACTAGACAAAAATAGTTATAGTACAATAATCGTATGCTTATGATTAACTGATTTTCGCATTAGCCGTTTTTGATTGTTTAATGAAATTAAACGCTTCTTAATTCACTGCAGCGAGTTGTACCTATAGAGTGCTAAACTGCAGGTGGTTGTAGTCAGCAGAATATTGTTTAACAGAGCGTTAAATAGATTAATACTATTATTGATAAATAATATTAATCGTGTTTATAATTATCTCATCTTGATCGGTAAATGATTTAAAGACGGTTTCTTTTATAGATTTTAAAAAACAAAAAACGAAAATCATTAAAAACATTATAATAGTACCTACTTGTATCAATTGTATTCGATTTGTTTTTTTAAAAATGATTTTGTATAACGAAATAATATACCATTTTGTAATTGTTTCTGGATAATAATTGGTAATAATACACTAAAATATATCGCATACGGATATATTTACTTGATGTAATAATTTGTATTACCTATATTTTTATGTAGTTAACAATGATGTCTTAAATAAGTCTTAAAAAGACTTAAACATATTTGTATTGTGAATATTATATTGAAAAGACATCCTATACAAATAAACCGATACGCTCACTACATACGAATTAAGTTTCAAATAAATATTTTAGAACATAATGAATACAGCATATTGTATAAGGATTTTTTTTAGATACGTCACACTAATTAAATTTCGGTTGATTTAAATAAATTAGTAATTGTTTATTATTAAAATTTATCAATTTGCTGTACAAATACAATATGTGATCTTAAATAACCGTTTGTATTCGGACTAAATAAAAGTACTTTACTAAAAGTAAAATCTAGACTAAATAATTTGTAATCGTATAATGCAATAAATCCCGCAGATAAGATTTCTGAGATTGTCTTTGGTTTGAACACGGTTATGTTGGGTGGGCGAAGGCAATCCATGGATACGGGCAATCCGGTTAGAAACGTACGATGGATATTATAATCTTTTACTTAGTATCCAGGAAATGACAATATTGATAAATCTGACCAAAAGTATACACGAAAACATGATTAAATGCAATATTTAATAATTTTAATTCCCCCCAAACAGCATTTCTTACAATTTGCCAAAAAGGCAGCTGCGCATAATATTTTAGTCTGGGAATGATTATTAGTTTGAGTGAAGTTACTCTGGATTTTAAAGTAAATAGTTCGTAAAGTATCTGAATACTACCAATATAAAGTGTAGAGAATTTAAATTTTTTGATATTTTAAACGTATTTTTGGGGGATTTATGGAATTGTAGATTTATGATTTTTGAAAATATATAGTACTAAAAATAACTATTTTAAACGTTAGCAAAATAATGCTACACTTTTACTTAATATAATTATTAAAATAATATCAAAAACGTCAAACGTTTTTCATATTTTGCTTTTCGCTTTGATATAATCTACTGAATTTTACTTTTCTTTTATCCTATCCACGATTTGACGGTCATACACAACTATGACAAAATATTATGGTAATTGTTGCAGTTATTATTTTTAATATGGTATAATTGTTATGTGTTCACGTAAGACAACCGAAAATTCGTTTAGAAACTAATTCAAGAACACCAATTAAAACAAATTTTAGACGACATTTCAAAGACAGCACCTATCTTTGGCGTTTTTACAACTCACTAAATATTCAACTCGTTCAAAAAATCATACAATTTTACATTAATTTTAGTTAAATATTTTTGAACCATTAATAATACTTCAAAAAAAAAAAACACCGACGAGTTTTCCACGGAAACACACTTTTGCTGTACATTGCCCGGCAGAAAGTCTTCAGAGACGAAAAAAATTCAAGTGTGACGACCTCTTATTTTAATAATGAGCGCGTAGATTTCTGAAGTAGGAAATTCGTAAACATTAGTGCAAAACCGAAAACTATACCGGGTGTGTTGTAGGATAAACGTGATATTTAAATAATGAGTGCCGAGCTTGTTAAAATAGTCATTCACTGTTCTATATACCTACAATAATAAAAATTCGTTTACGATAGTATTACATTATATCTATGTAGGACGTATACAGAGTAATTCACTTATCACGAACCAGCGATTTTATCGGAATGTACTTTATCTATGGTTTTTCAATCATTATGGAATTGTCTAAGGTATTTTAGATTCTGAGTCGAACAAGTAATGTATTGGTTTTACAATGATGTTTACTTTTTTTTATGTGAAGACTTTCTACCAGAAAATATACTCCGATTATCAAGTATAGCACTTTTTCTGAAAGGAAATTTTCTCTGGGTGGTACTTTAAAGGGGTCATTTTTTGAAATTCTTATTAATATTCGAGATAATATGAAAAACCTCGGTCTTTAGGTTAAAAAGGATTGAAAGATTAAAAATAAAGCAACCGTTTTTATTTATTTTTGTTATTATTAAGTTTTTATTACTTTAAACTTTTTTAAACATTCATTGTTGTCATGGAAACGCACATTGTTTTAATCATTTTACTATAATATGAAATAATATATGGATATTGTATTGTTGACAAAGCAACATTATTAATCGGCTCAGAATTGTTATTTCGTTAGCAATGTTTTATCGTTGCTTACAGATATGCATTCAATTTCCGTATGTAGCCTAACTTCCCAACTTCCCACCTACAACAGTGGCTGCACCCACGTGCGAAGTATGTTCGTCCTTTTTAAGTTTTATTTTAACACTATTTTCAATGTTTCGCCCCTATTCCTCTATACCTGCAGAGATAACATAGGAAAATCGAAAGTATACCTATACTCATTTAAGGTTTTTAAGCAAGAGGAATGGCGAACTAAAAGCGGTTTTAAAATAAAGTTTACGCAATCACATAATGATAGAAAAATACCTAAACCAGAAATCGAATTCACTTAAAATTCTCGACCGAGAAAATTGTTCGCGATAAATGGATCGCCCTGTAGACAGTGGTGAATTCAACGATCGTCGAGCAAACCGACGCGTCGTCATTATATCTTACGTTTTCACTGTCAAAAATGATGGTTACAGGTTCATGGTGAATATTTTCGGTCACCGGAAATTAAGTGTACCTGCCTAAATAGGTATATAATATTAGAAGTGCGGTTTCCTCGGCGCCGCACGTAAACAACCAAGCGAATATAATTTCTAAACAAATATGTAAACGCGACTAGTACAATATTATTGTTATTAACACCGATACGATGTACTATATATATATATATATTATAATAATATCCGTAGTGTTACTTTCGACTTTTTTGCGAGCACGACTGCGGCGGCGGCGGTGACCGTGATGATGGCCATCGTATTGTACTTTCTATAGTTATTGATGTAGTTCCGCAAACGCGTGAACGGACATTTTTTTTTTTTTTCGGACAAACACGCCCACCGAAAGTGTGTTTCGCGAGAAATACATATTATTATGGGTACACCTATAGTAATATTTCTCTTTACGTTTGAAACGCTAAAATATATATTATATTCGCATTTTGCGGATTAAATCAATATCGGTTGATTTTTCAGAGAGAAAAAAACCGATTAAACGCGAGGAAAATAATTGTTTGTTTTCCTCCCGCACGTAAACTTTTGTTTGTATTGAGACTGTCCCGATGTGCAATCACACCCATATTTACTTTTAAGAATTAATGTCAGATTTTCAAAAAAAAAATGGTTCATTATTAATTATTGATTGAAATATTCGACTGACTGTATGGTCAAGTGAAACTTGGAGTTTAACTTCTGCGTGTATTTCAGAAATACTAATGTATTTTTGTCCAGGGTAACGACGAAATTTCGCTGCTCTCACATTATTATAAGTTGGGTATAAATTGGCGATTTTTTTTTTTTTTTGCCCGTAATCTAATTAGTGTATACCTACTGCGTTTGTTTTGGTTAGTTTTGTGTCCATTACTAATTTTTCGCGGAAATAATCCATATTATTATCATGTGTTTATTATATAGTTAATATAATTTTATGATTTATTAAGAATTAAGATTATAATTGTACAGTTTTATTCTTAGTCGTAAACAACGTAAACATTTATAATCATATAATCTGCATAGTTTGCGCATTTTATTTCATTTCCGCATGGCATTTCTAATTTGTTCACTACATTAAATAAAGCGAGCAACTCAAAAACTCAATACATAGATATCGGTATTTCGTCTATAAAAACAATTACACTATATCAAGTAAAGGTGACAGCATATAGGTGTGAACCGGATAGGAATTTTAACCATTAATGGTTGAAACATCGAATGTCACAGTGCCTTTTTGTATGAACTATTTTAAATTATTATAATACACGATTCGATAAAAAACATTACAAATTATAACGTTCCCAGCACATCCCCATTCCCGGGAACTCACCCAGAATTTCCGTGTTCGGGAACAGAATGACACTTGCCTTAGAATCGTTTTTTGCTCGCATGGTATCTTATATCGTTGCCAACTTCTCCCCATAAACAACGCGTAGCCTAGTACCGGGTCTTGGCTAAGTATTTCGGAGTCACTAAGTCCCTCTAGTATCCTTATTTGCACTTGTGAGTCTGCAATTAGTACATAATATTTTTAAATCTTGTTGCAGAATGAGACCTCAGTATGTCCCAGGATCGCTTGACCGCTCTTCGGCTGCTGTCGTACTATTGGTTGACAATCATCATGCCGCCCAACACTTTGGCTTTTAATGTGGTCTACAACAAGGAATCGTCGTCGTCGTCGTCATCGTCGTCTTCGTCACCATCATTTCAATCGTCCGCCTTCTACCAAAGTACGCATAACACACCAGCTGAAGTTCGGTAATCCACGGGTGGAATCTCACACCGTTACCTTGACTTCATAATTCCAAGACCAGATTTTAGATTCTGAGTGGAGCAAAGAAGCTTATGGTTTTACAAAGATTTTTTTTTTTTTTTTCTGTGGACAAATTTTCTACTAGAGAACTTGCTCCGATTTGTATGTGTTGCACCCTTTCTAAAAGAAAATTCATGTGAGGAGGTACTTTAGTGTGATCGTTTTTCGATTTTCTAAGGTGTTTTTACAATAAATGTGAAAAACCAAGAAAAAAAAATAGGGAAACCGGGAAAAACGTAGGAAAAATGGAAAAATCGGTACATTAAAAAAATATTATTAAAGACAATATATAACGACTATTTAATTATTTTACCATAATATGGCGTATATATTGTTGACATCATTATCAATTGAACTCCATTCAGGATCGTCTTTTCGTTAGCAACGGTTTATCGTCGCTAATAGATATACATTAAATTACCTATAACAGTGGCTGCACTCGTCTCCATTATCTTAGGACGCCTTTTTCATTTTATTTCGTATACCGGCATAAATTATGTAGCTTATATTGTACATAATAGTGTACACATTTGCTAGGTGTTATTGAATAGTGTTCAGCATTTTGAAGCGTAGCTGATGGCGGTGTAACAACTCTCCCGTGGCGATGAACAAAAAAATTAAAGTTTTATTTATTCTCTCTTTTTTTTTTTTTTTTTATTTTTATATAGTTATTATATTTATACTTATAAGTTATAACGATGTTATACGGGGCGAATACATGAATTTTGCTCGTTCTATTAATATTCACATAATTGAAAATACGAATAATTATTTTAGTTACGTTCCGCGCACTTACCATAAAAAAAAATGTGCAAACGCAACGATAGTATACGATCGCCACCAATTATACAAGTACTTGACCTAATCTAACAAGAATAACTTGGAATTAAATTTAAATCGGAATTTACCCGTTAACCTATTTTCTTCTTAACCCTATCCCCCAATGGCGTAACTAGGTCTCTCTTACGGGGGGAGGGGGAGGGGCGAAATATATTTTCACCCATTCTTATAATAGAAAATTCCTTAAAAATTTAAAATTTAAAATTTAAAAAATATAACAATGCACACATATTATCATATATAATTATACGGCCCACGGGGGGGGGCGAATGCCCACATCGTCTCCCTCACAGTTACAGCACTGCTCTCCCCCCCGTACATGTTTACTGCTCATATATGTAAACCGATCAGGTTAGGTTGGATGAGGTTTTTACTAATATAATAATTATAATGTCAATCGTTTTGTAGGCAGTAGGAAATTTGGCGGTTATCGGATCGTGCCTCGTGCGTGTAAAGACGCGACGGTAGACAGTTCGTTCAAAAGCGACGTGTCGGCCAGCAGTGGCGTAGATGTCGGCAGTGGCGTGTGCATGTTTAATTACGAATGCACTCAGTTGGGTGGCGCGGTGGTCGGCTCTTGCGTGGACGTTTTCTTGTTTGGCGCCTGCTGTAGGCTACCCGCGGGAGTCAAGGTTCCCACGGTCACGCAGAGTCCTAGCGTCGGTCCGACGACGGCCCATGCCTTGACGTCCGGCCACCATAATCACCGGCCCGACCCGCATTATAACGAAATGCCGTCGTTCCAACAGCCGGTGGCCGACACCATATTGTTGCACCGTAACGGGTCGGTCGTGCAGAACACGTATAGCCCGGATGACATGACCGCCGACCTACTGGCCAACCTGACAGCCACTGCTGCATTGATGCACGCCAACCATCGGCCGCCCATGGTAGACATGACCGACGTCGTGATGCAACAGTATACGACTTCGTCAGCGACGGACTACGGAAACCACCACCGTCGGCCGCCGCCGTTTGCCAACAACAAAATCACATCCAAAGTGGATTACGGCGACAGCGGCGGCGGCTGGTCGTCCACCGTCAAGCAAACGTCTTCGTCGTCGTCTCCGGTATCCAAGTCGACGGACTCGGTACCGAACATCCGGAAGACGACGCCGTCGGTCGCGGCCGTCCAGGCGACCACGACCAAACAGGGGAACGGTGCGCACCATAATAATCACCAGCACGAAGAAGATGACGACGACTACTACAACGATGGCATGGTGCTAATACCCACGTTGACGGTTAACGACCCAAACGTCAAAACGCCCGTCGAAAATAACTCCATACACCATATACTATCCATACTAAATCACACGCCGCCCACGTCTGCGTCTGGGGATAACGACCACGACGATGACCCGATGGATTCGTCATCGTCGTATTTGAACCAGCTGACGAGCAGTGCGGCGCCGCCGGCCCTGTACACGTGGGGCTCGATTGAGGGCGACTCCAAGTCTCCCGGTTACGGGTCTTCGTCATTCCCGGCCACCAGGCCGCAGTCACCCGTTCACCATTCGTCACCTTATTATCCGCAAACGCAACACTACGAAAGACCGGCCACGACAAACTACTACGGGTCGACCACTCCGGCAACGTCCACGCATCACCTGCCAGGACCACACTTTCACGTAATGTCTACCACCGCAAAACCAGCAACCGCAGACCCAGTCATCCCAACGGTCATAGTGCTCAGCCCAGCCAACGATATGAAAAACCCCAATAAATATTCGTCAGCGTCGACTACGACGCCCGCATCGTCGTACTTGCCTTCGTCACATAGGCCGCCGCCGTCGCACGTCAAACCGTCCCAGAGCATCATCGTCACGGGAAAACCATCGGTAAGCGCCGCGTACACGACCACGGCCTCTTACAATCAAAACCTACAACAGCAACAACAGCAGCAGCAACAACAACAACAACAACAACAACAACAACAACAACAACAACAACAGCAACACCAGAATTTGGCTTTTGTCCCGGTCAGCTCGACGACGTTGGCCGACCACTACTACAACGCTAATAACAATAATTACCATCACACGTCAACCAAGCCGTTGCAGCCGTCATCAACCAAACCATCGTCGTCGTCCGTCTACGGCCACCGGCCGCCGTCAACGACAACGACGGCGGTTCCCCCACCGACCCTCAGCAGTACTGTCTATCACGACAACAACAACGTGTTCACCACGGTTATCGCGTCGGTGAACCATCATAATGGCCAGTACCACAACAAGTACCAGCCGACGACGGTGGCGACCACCGCCCCCGCCTCCGCTGGTACTTACACGACGGCTAAACCGGTGTTGAGCCATCACGCGGACACTGCATCGGTGGCCCTATTGTCATCCACGCAATCCACGGGCAGTTACAACAGCAGGCCTCACGTGACCATCTCCACGACCACGACCGCGGCCGACGACGATTATCCGTCACCACCGGTCGTCACGCCGGCTTCGCAAGTGTTCAACACAGCGTCTGACGTCCACCATCATTACCACCTGCAACAGCATACGTCGTCGTATCCGGCCGGCGTAGCAAACGACGAGTCCGCCACCCCGTTCAATTCCACGGACACGTTCGCTTTTCCGCCGGTCCGCGACCCTTACGTCAATTTGACTGCTGCCGCCGCCACGCAACAGGAGAAACCTGACGTGACCGTCGTGGAGGCGGGAGATTACGACGTGGACACGGACGCCGACCCGCAGCTGGCGGCCGACGACAATTTGGATGACAAGGTGCATTTGTTTGTCGAGAAGGTCGTTCAATCACTGCAGGGCAATTTCGAGGACTTAGAGAGAGTCCTGTTGTCTGGAGACTCGTCGTCGTCATCCAACATAACGATCGGCATGGACGACCCGCAAGGTTATTATCCGCCCAACAAAAAGCCGATAACAACGTCCACCACAACTAAAAAACCTTTCAGGCCACTCAGGCCCACGAAACCGCCGCCAGTAAAGGTCACCACCAGCACATACAGGCCGACGCCGATCACGCTGCCGTTGGATGCCGCCCCGTATTTGGAACTGACCTCCACGACGCGTCCCACAAAGATACCGACATTGCTCACGCCCGTGCAATTGTTCCAGCCCACCAGCACGTACGCCGGGGCAGGCGCGGATAACAACAAGCGACCCACCAAACCACCCATCAAAGTTACTTCGACCACCACCATCGTGTTAGACACGTTAAACGTCGAACACGACCACACCACCGCCGAACCTGACTACAGGAAAGGTATGTATACAGTCGAATTTATCGTCCGGATCATTTTTAGATTAGTTTTTTTTTCCTCGGATGACATTTTCTCCAAAATTGCAAAAATACTCCGAAACTTCCAAACCGTAAAAATGTAGCAGGCGCGCAAACAGAAAACAATTTCATTGAGGGGGATTTATAAGTAAGAGTAAGATAAATTGTACATTTAGAATTGTACAACTAATATACTGGTATTATAATACTAGAAAAAAATAATTTTTAAACTTATTGCCGGGGGGAGGGGACGAACCCTTAACTTCCCCTGTATACTTATCTGATACCTAAAGGATGCGGATTTTCCGGATTGTGGTGCTCAATGTGAAATATTTTTCAAGAGACCCAACAATTTTTTGGATAAATATTAACAACTAATGACAATATTATAAATCAGTTTATAACAAATAATCAATAAAACACACATGATATGACATTTTAAATCTAGGCGGATTAGTTGAATAAAGACAAATATTCTAATAGTCACACTTTGTTTTTTGTTTATTTCTAAATTTTCACAGTCACAGAAAAACGACTTGACTAGTAGTTATATATAACCTGACTGATCCTAAATAGTTGGGGATGAAAGCGTAAGAAAATAAGATATCTAACCTACACCTATGACGTGTTTTTTTTTTGGTAATGATCTTCCTACCTATTAGTCAAACTTACCCATGGTGCGAAGTATGTCCGGTTTCTTTGTTTCTAATTACTTTTTCGAGCGCGTTTGAACATTTTTAAAGGGTGAATATTTTATTGGGCGTAAATAATTTACGGCCAAGTCGTTGTTTCTAGACGATTGTCACATATTGTAGACCTATGAACACGATGACGTGTACCTTATAACAATCGTCGTTGAGTATACGAACCGGACACGGAATTTCGTGTCACAAGTGATAGTATATCGGGTGTACACAAAGATTCGGCATGCCCACGTAGAAAACGATAATAAGGAGAGTGTGTAGTTTTTTTTATTTTGTCGGCCGCTCCTGCGATCCGTAGTATTATCAATATTATTATTGTGGTGTCCCATTTTTACCTGTTCGGTAATAATATAGTTTCTGATGGTGCATTAGATACCTACATAAAAAATAAAAATAAAAAAAACTGCACCCGTTCAGGATTTTAACGGCGGTTGTAGATTAATTTTTACGTTTCGACCGCCTTGGCAATAAGAGTTTTTACGACCAGTAAGGTGGGAACAGACTACTGTCACGTCACGTCATCTACTGCAGTGCTCTCACGTTGTTGCTTTATCATGTCACAGTATATTTTAGTCAATTATCTACCATGCACACAAGGCAGCTTACATATTATATTTTGTTAGATTACTGTTGAGTGTTGTGTTTGTTTGGAAAATGCAGGACAGTTCAATTATAGTTCGTCAAATAGAGAAGAGAAATTAAAAATTGTATTTGCTTTTGTATAGATCTCCACGAATAAAATTAGAAATTAACAGGAGCGCGCGGAGCATGGGTACACGAAATAAATAAAAACAATTAACAATATCGGGTCATAGACTATGTAGTTCAGGAATTAAGAAATATTAGTTCAGAATGACATTTAATGAAATTGATTTTTCATTTACCTATACATAACTGATGAATTCATAACTTCGATTCACTTCGAAAAGTGTATAAACTTTCAGAAATAAAAACAGTGTTGTCACATGTGAAGTGGTTGATGATGTGAGGTGATAAGTGTGACGCGGCTTCAGTATAGTTTTGATAAATTTATAGTGTTTTCCACGTGATAATACTCGTGTACACTCAGAACCATGTTAAGTCATTTATTACTCAAGAGCATCAAATTTTAAGCAACCCCTTTTAAATTACAGGAACGATAGGGGCGAATGCCTTTTCTGGATTTATGTTTATGTAGCTATTTATTATTTTAATATATCGATTTCATTATACAGGTATGATATTATAATGAAAAAAAAAAAGAAGTATAAAATTGTATTTTAACCTATCCTTTCAACGAAAATTACAAAAATTAAATTGTTTTAACGATCTCTAATAAAAACTTCACTAGTTATCGGAATACAATGGTTCGAAAATATTTTATTTATTTTAATAATGCAATCAACAAGAACGTAATTTTCAGTAGATAAGGATTAATTGAACATAGAAAAAAATTTGATATACTTAATCACATACGAATCCAATTATGTTATAAATCTAATAATTTTATTTTACATTTATTTATTTGATGTGTTTTACTTAATTATAAACATGAATATCAAAAAGAAAAGAAACATAATTATTATTATTTATGTATACTTTGGTTTTTTTAAAAAAAATTAAAAATCATACATTGGTGACCAAAATAGTGTAATAGCCGAAAACGGTTATTATAGAATGGTCGAAAAGTAACACTAGCCGAACAGAGAAAGGTTCATTTTGGCCGAAAACGGTTCCGCCCGTTCGATGCTCATGAACCAGATACTTTCTATAATAATAACATAAAAAACAAATTTGAAATTCGAGTGTGAGCCACCACACCTCATTTAAAATTCAGATGTTTGGATTTCTGTGTGCCGTAGATTTTATTTAACCTCAATATTTTCGTCGGTTTTCCAAATATCTTATTAAAAAGACGTCCTAAGATCATGAAGACGGGTGCAGACACTATTATAGATAATTTAATATATACTTGTAAGCAACTATAAACCATTTCTTACAAAAAAACGATTCTGAGCGGAGTTCAGTTGATAGTGTTGCTTTGTCAACAATATATATGTCATATTATAGTAAAATAATTAATTAAGCTCTATATATTTTCTTTAATAATATTTGATATATATAATAATAATATTTTTTTAATAATGTTGTACGATTTCCCCGGTTTTCCTACATTTTTCCCGGTTTTTTCATGTTTTTTCCCAGTTTTTCACATTTCCTGAGAAAACTCCGCAGAAAATCGAAAAACGATTTCTTTAAAGTACCTCCCCAGTGAAATTTTCTTCTAGAAAAATTACTATCATTAACAGTTGAGCAAAATTGCTGGCAGAAAAGTTGTTCACATTAATAATGTAATATTATACAAATACATTTCGTACATTTTCCCGTTTTTTTTTTTTTTTTGGTTTTTCGAATTTGATGAAATAACTCTTGAGAAAATCTAAAAATTACCTCTTTATGGTACCTCTTCACACCAATTTACTTTCAGAAAGAGTGCTACACGTGAATATCGGAGTAAGTTCTTTGTTGTCCACAGAAAAAAAAAATAAACATCTTTTTTAAAACCATAAGATTCTTTGCTCCATTCAGAATTTAAAATTACAAATAATTATTTCTCCCAAACATCCAGATAACCCACGAAGTAAAAAATTTCAAATTTTTTTCTCCCAAACATTTTTTTTTATAGAAATCTGATGTAAATAGGGTTTAAAAATCTCTCGCCATCTAAACAAAACTGAATTTTCCCAATGTTATTATTAAAACTAGGATGTTGATAAGCCAAAATGTACCGAAAATGACCAAAAAATGACAAACAAATATGAAATATTAAAATAAATAAATAATTCAAAATTTAACAAATTAGATTGTAGGTATTCAATTTACAAAAAATTTAAATAAAAAAAAATGTAAATTGCTTCGTTATCCCTTATCTGGCATGAATCCGATTTTTTTTTTAAGTAGGATAGGTGAGCGAATTCAGGCTATACATTTAATCAAAACAAAAAATTTAATACAAATTGTCAATATTATAATTACAGTTCCTATATTTCTATTATATAATATTAAAATTACAAAAAATTTCGTAAAAATATTTAAAAAAAAAAAAAAAAATAGTTACATTTATAACTAAAAATAACCAAAAATGCAAAATTAAATGTCCGAGTACATTGTATTTTTAATCTATGAAGCATGAAGCGAATTTTTAGCTATGGTAACATTGTATAAGAATAAAAGGATCATTTCATGTTTTCCTTAAAAAAATGTTTACACATTTTTCGCATTGTTGGAAAGTAAAGTTATTAAGTAATAGGTACTTCAACCTTCAACGTACATTTTAGTGACAACGACTAAAGCGTCATTTCCCCCCCTCCTTCACCCCCGGACTTTGAAGACTTAAACTAAAGGAGACGGGTAATTTTACCCATCCCACTTTGACCAGCGTTTATTGTAATAAATTGCGACGCGCACGTCACGCGTTTATACCCGTATAATACAATGTTACACAAAGAAGTTTTATAAGTCGAACGATAACCTTAAAATATACCGTCGGTGACGCGTACGGCTATTATACTTACAGATTATTATTATTATTATTATTATTGTCGTAACGTAACAGCGGAAAATATCACGTTTTGTGTTGCCAGACAATATTTTATTATCATTATTGTTAAATTTTTCAGAAATATATCGGCCGGAAAACGGTCCAAACACATAACACTCCACAAGTAGGTATCTAATACCTGTAATACCACATACGCATACATAGACGATCAACATAATAATATTACCTGTATAATATTATCGTTTGTTAATCGATTATTTGGCACCATATTACGAATATTTTTTCAGTAGTACGAGTATATAATATTACGGTCGGTAGAGTGACTGGTGGTTTTTTTTTTCTATCCATTTTCGCCTCCTTCGTCCGGAACGACGAATATTGTAATGTAATCCGCGCGCGCCCGACGTTATTGATATCCACCTGCAGCATAACCTGTCTATAAAGAGGTACCTACCTATCCCGAAATCGAATTGAGTTTCATACACAACCTACGAATTTGCAAACTCTTCGTAAAACGGAAACCACTGCCGCGTGCGCAAACGTATACGCTTGGAAATTTTGGTCTTCGGTGTATCACACGACTGCGCAGGCTGCAAGACTGCGCTATTACTTTCATTGTTATCAAAACGATTGGAACTTAAAACCGTTAAAAACCGTTCGAATGTGAGCACTTGAAAAAGTTATAAGACGCTTGTGGAATACACATTATGAGGGGGCGGGGGGGATATGGTGAATGTTATGCGTTATCAAAAGTTTATAAATGGATGTGTTACAAATTGTCAACATAAATTATAAAACGCTCTACCCATATCAAATCATAAATGTTAACACACCTTCCTGTTTATATTAATTAATAAAATTGATAATTGATAATTATTATCTATAAAATCGATGTAACAAATAGATGTTTAAAATTTAACTTCGGTACGTTCAAAAAATATTAATTGTTTAAATAGATTTTTTACTTATGTAACGTTAATTATTATTTATTTTAGCATCCTGCAGGTACCACAGATTTGTGTCGAAATTTAATTCAACATAATAATAAGATAACTATTACTTCTATACATATCATTATATGTATAAAAGTATAGTTTAAGTATAGTAGTACACATTATGTATTTCCAAAACAAAGTCTCGAGTCCTAACTATTACAAATTCTCTTCTTCTTCTTGAATAATCGGCTGCTAGGACCATCTCGTTATATAAACTTGTATCCAGTTTTTCTTACTTGATGCCAATTTTTTTCTGTCTAAACCTAACCTAAGGTTTCAACATCTTTCCTCGCTATATTCTTATTTTGTTCTTATCCTGATCAGTATAATCGATTTTTGGAAAAGTGTTTATTATCACCTAATTATTATTCCTTATTCTCCGCATAGCGTAATTTCCACGGGTCCAAAAATTGTTTGTATAATTTTTCTTAACAAAATAATGAAGAGTTTTCTTTTGTTACTTTTTCTTAATAGTAATGTCTCTACACCATAGGATTATTATAATTACACATAATTATATTATATTTACAGTATGTGGTGTGAGGCCGTTAGTGAGGAAAAACGGTCGAATTGTTGGTGGGACCGGTTCGACTTTCGGCGAATGGCCGTGGCAAGTATTGGTGAGGGAAGCCACTTGGTTGGGGCTGTTCACCAAAAACAAATGTGGGGGTGTATTGATCACTCAACGACACGTCATCACCGCCGCCCATTGTCAGCCCGGGTAAATATTTTCATCATATTATACACAAATTTAAAAATTACACTACTTGCCTGTCATCAAAAACTTATTATCGAATATTATTATTTATATCAATATGTTATATAATATATTTGTATTTATATTATTAATATAACATTATTCTGTAACGTTTGTATGATGAATCACGTTTTTCTTTTTAGTGTCAAGCCGATGTGACTTTTTACCGATATTATAAAACCAATAACCGATATCTACAGATATTTGAACCGTTAGTTGATATTGAAATTAACCATTAGATCAGCTGAAAAGGGTCGAAATTACGGTTGAAGTAATGGGAACGTTTTTTAGATTATGAGCGTAGCGAGGGAGCTAATAGTTTTACTAAGATGTTTATTTCTTTTTTTTCTTTCTTCTAGTTTCTGGACACGGTTTTTCCTAGTAAACTTGCTCAGATATTTACGCATAGAAACTTTTCTGAAAGCTCAAGTTGTCTAAACTGTCATTTTTTGATTTTCGACGCCATTTTTTAAATAAAAACACTTAAGTGAGAAAAATGTAGGAAAAAGTATGATTTCATGATTACAATATTTTATAAAATCACGTACGATGTTTTCTACCAGAAAATATGATTTAATCGATAAATCAAAAGACAACTTTTTTTGTTGCCTTTTTAATTTACTTTCTTATCATCGCCAAAATTTTGAGCCGTTTTTGAGCTTTTAAGGAATTTTAATTTTTGATAGTTTATTTGCTGTAATTCGGTCTTAAATACACGTACAGACTTGAAACTTGGTAATAATGCTTGTATTGGACTTAAGTAGACGTGGTCAAATTTTCAAAATCTCCGACGAAAATTTAAACGAAAATCGCAAAAAAAATGTCAGCACTTAAAATTATGTATTACCGCACTGTGCTCGGAATCGTTTTTCATCAGCAATGATTTATCGTTGCTTACAGACATAAATGAAATTACCTTATGTATTCTACCTTCTCAACTTCTCACCTACAACAGTGTCCGATTTTATCCCCAGAATCAGCTCTTTTGTTTTTTAAATTTCAACAAAATTATGTAGATGGGTTTTCTCCGACAATATCAGGTCAAATATAGATTTTTTAAAAAAAAGCCTTTCGATACATGAATTCCAATGATATTCCGCGATATTCTCAATAACGATTCATAAACAATATACGTGGTATATACTTCCCATACGATTACATAATAATAAAATCGAAAAGTGTAAAAACTTATTGAATTTGAGCTAAGATGATGTGGTGTCACTGGTAACTGTAGGTATGTACTGACACTGTTTTACAAACATAAACCTACGACATAGCAAATCTGCATTAAGCCCCCGCACTACCCCATGTGCTGTTAGTTTTAATATTAGAGTAAATAGATTTTCTATCAAACTTGAAGATAAGATTATATTAAGAACGTGGTCTATGAAACTGTGTTTTTTTTTTTTAATATTTAAATTTTTTTAAATTTTGATATTTCGCGTATTCATATATATCTCGCTAAAAAAATTGAAATATCGAAAAAACCGATGCCGCAGTTGACGGAGGTGATACTTTTCACATTACTGTCCCTTGTGAATATCATTTATTGGTAAAATATAAATTTAACACAGTTTAAAATACAATTTATTGGAGGTTCGCCATTTTTGGCTTCTCCAAATTTACTGTCCTATACGTTTGTATGATGCAGACAGCACTTGTGGATATCAGTGTACCATACTTCCGTTCAGTATAATAATGTAACAGTGTGATCAATATATTTTTTTTCTTCAATACAATCCTCATCACTACAGTATATCAGTAATTATACTTTGTTTTTGGGCCATAAAAAATTCGAAATATCAGCTTAATAACAGTAAAATTAATAATTAATAAACTAACAACTATTTTTCCAAAATATTTTTATAATTACTTAAATTATGTTAACACTTTCACCATAGATTGTATATTATAGACAAATTAAATTCCGTGGTCCTAAAATATAAAATTGCAAAAATGTTATTATTTTTTCACTAATTATTATTGACTGAAAAAAACTGTTCCGCATTCGTGATATTACGAAGTATCATAATCGTAAAGAAAATTGTTCAATTTACAGGTTGTGGGTTTATGAAAATGTATTGTTTCAAAGAGAGATTACGTAATTATACAAATCGCTAAATGGAGAAAGTTCAGTTTTAAAAATATTCAAAAAAGACAAAAATACTTAATATGGATGAAAAAAATTGACAAACAAATTTCACGTTATAACTAGTGGAATCGTATTAGATATTATATATACATTTCTAAAGGCAATGTTACGATATATTATAAAACTCTAGTAGCTCAAGGAGTATTTTATCTTTCTCGACAAATTTTAAAATTTGAACATGGGCACTTTTTGCATATATGTATTCATATAGAATGCTGGTAATTTTTCATCCTTCGTACAGGAAACTATTGTACCAGTAAAATTTCGTGTAATTTTCATCTTTGGATGAATATTCGAATGTTATTGGAATTATCAGTAAAGTTCGAGAATTTTCCATCAATTCGTTTGCGAGTGTATATTAATTTTATGAAAGTACGATAATTTGATTAGTGGGGAATTTTTTTTTTTAAATGTAACGTACACAACTATATTATTACGACTAACATACTTTTATACGTCGGATGTAATTATTTCCACTTTGCTTGTAAAAATTGCCATCAGCTCAACCGCTTTGAAAGCTAAATCGAACTGGGTCATTGCCGAGAGGCTCTTTGCGAAAAAAGGTCACGCATGACGCATGTTTTATAGTGACGATTGTCTTATCGTAATAAAATTATAAATATCGATCGTATATTCTCGTATAGCAGGTGGTTTTAAAGTGTTTTCCGACTCGTGGACTCTATAATATTATTAACCCTGACTATTCGAGCATATGAACTCGATCGGTTATTGGACGGATTTTTCTCCAATGATGAAATACAACTTTGTCGACATTGTCCATTTTCCTCTAAAAATGTCTACGGATCAAAATTATGTTTATTTTCCTCAAATAATTAAGACCAATTTAAACCTGGTTACACGCACTATATCACGATCGGATGTCGATCTTGTTTTATTATTAAACTCATGTTAATATGAAATGTATTAATAATGTATAATATTAATATTAAATGAATTCGTTGTGGTTTTTAATTATTTTGATTTTTATTGGCAATAAACATTGAACGAAAATTTAGTAAAAGATTAAGGATAAAACGAGTCCTTATTTATCAACGAATATATAGGCTGTCAGATGAAGAATTTCGTAAACATTTCCGTATATCCAAACATATTTTTGAACAAATTTTGCACGAATTAACACCTCATTTAACTGACATGCATAGTAGAGGCTATATTTATCTTGAAAAAGGTACCTATTTATTGTATTAAAGATACAATTATTGATATTTAAATGAATATTGAGATAGATGCCCAGTTTAGGCATCGAGTAACGTTGTTTGGAAGATTTGTTTCAGTTCTTAATCTATAAATGTGTCGAATTGTCAGCATTCTATTCAATTTAACTATCGGTTTTGATATTATTGGTAGTACATATAGGACAGAAACTGCATACAAGCTAATATATTATTATCTCGTAAAAATTACCTATTATTATAATATTTTGCCCGTGTATTTTATTCTCATAGTGTGATTTTTGTCTTCTGTGTACCTACAATAAATATTCATTTATTAATTCGGCAATTTGCTCGCGTTATTCTTTATATAGATTTCTGGCGAACTTGGTGGCCGTATTCGGCGAGTATGACATCAGCGGCGAGGTGGAATCCAAACGAAGCATCAGTAAAAACGTGAAACGCGTCATCGTGCACCGACAATACGACGCAGCCACGTTCGAAAACGACATAGCCCTGTTAGAGCTAGAGTCACCCGTCAGTTACGATCTGCATATTGTTCCCATATGTATGCCGGACGACGATGACGACTTTACCGGACGCATGGCCGTGGTCACCGGTTGGGGACGGTTAAAATACGGTGAGCATTAAGTAACTCATGAAACTTCGTTAAGTCGGCGATTTTTTTCTAATTTTTTCCAGAAAATAGTGACTACATAGCTTTATGTAATTATACAAGTAGGATAAGATATTTTAAATTTTATCTTGTACACGTCTTTTATTGTCTCCCTCTAGATCAAAGTTATCTCAAACTCATGCATTTGAGTTATTTTGTAGGCTGATTGAAGTGATAAAAGTCGAGTTGAATTTCAATAATATACATTTAATTATGGTTTTATTGGAGGATGATATTTAATTTTAGCTTTCAACACTTCTAAAGACCCCGTAAATGCATAAGTATTGCGAATGTTTTGCTCCTTTAAATAATCACCCCTCAATATTAGTTCACCTGATTCATGTTTTTAAAATTAATACGTATTTTAAAATCGTTTAATAAATAAATCGTTAAGTATATAATATTTTAACTAAATGATACTTGTACCATACGCCCAATATTTAAGGAACTGTGTATAGATAATTTAACAAACATTTAAAAGAATAAAATGAAGGACACATGGGAACCAGCGTGGCAGTATATTTTTACCCCAATAAATTTTATCCCCCCGCCCACGGTGAAAATATCATGAGATATACTTACCCCCGGTAAAAATATAATGATATATATTTAACTTCGGTAAACATATCATGTGATTAATTCCCCTCCCCCAAATAAATTTATATATATCCCATAGTATTTTTACGTACACGATTAAAAGCTATTTTTACTTCCCAGTAAAGATTTACTATTATTTATTATTAAATTTGCTGATAAAATACATGTATTTTCACCAATTTACAGTAAATTGCATACAAATTATAAAATATTGGTAACACATTAGTATGAAGACGAAGTCGAAATGTAAAAAAAAAAAAAACATTAAATTCCTATTTAATACCTATTGCGTACATAATGGTGTTTTTACTTATATAAATAATCAGTGCTATAGTCGTACTAGTAGCAGAAGTATTACTCTAAACATCGGTTTTTTTTTTGTATCTTAATAATGTGACACATGAAGCGGCTAATTGTATTATTTTACAGTTGTTATTATTTTTTTCTTTCAACAGGCGGAGGAGTACCCAGTGTTTTACAAGAAGTACAAGTTCCTATAATCGAAAACCAAGTGTGTCAGGACATGTTCGAGACAGCTGGTCACACAAAAACCATACTCAATAGTTTCTTGTGTGCCGGTTACGCCAATGGTCAGAGAGATTCTTGCGAGGTACTTGTACTTATGTTTGCTAGTATAAAAAAAAAGCTGATACTGCTGATGGGTGTGACCCTGTTAATAATTTAATTTATATCTGTAAGCAACGATAAACTATTGCTAACGAAAAACAATTCTAAGCGAAATTTGCTTATACATGATTTGCAAGGTCGTAATATTTATGATTTCATCCAAATTTGATGTTAAAATCATAATATAAAATAAATATATTACATTATAGTCTAATTAGGATAGGTTAGTTAATCTAGTTATTTTTTTTTTACCACTATGTAAAATTTATAATGAACATTCTGTTAAATTTTCAAGCATTTCTGTCTGATCAAATAATTTTATTTACATATTACCTACCAAATAAAAACTACGTAAAAACTAGCCAACATAAAATGCCTATAAATAGCTCAAAAATCCCCGAAATATTTTGAAAATTTGATGACGTCTGGAAAAGGCGAATATAAATTTTCTGTCATAATTTCAATTGAATAACAACAAAAATTAAATTTGGAAATAATGAAACCATTGTTATCGTAAACTCTTCTGTTCTTTCTTTGTTTTTTTTTCTGTTTGCTCAATTATTAAGATAAATATATGGAAAATCAAATAACAACTTACTTATTCACCAATTAGATCCAATATTTTTGAAGAAAGACTTTTTTTAAAACAAAATTTGTTTTTAGTAAGAAAGAAAAGTTTTTGGTGAAGGATTTCTATTAGGTTAAATTAAGTTAGATTTAGAAAAAAATCTTCTCATTTTTTGGGGATTAATTTTCATTGTTCATTTTTAACTAAGTACGTTATTAATAGATGCTTAATTGTATCTAAAAACCATACATTTATGAGTGTCTTACTCTTCCTCTCGTCTTAGCTTATATACTGTATGTTATATCTTGTTATAAACGTATTCCTTATTTTGTCCTATCTAGCTACCAGTATATAGTAGGTAAAATATAATTTACATACACCCACCCACCTATTCACTAAAAAATCAACGATTAACTGTTTTAAATATTATAATACATTAAAACATTAAAATATCTAAACATTTATTTTAAACTATACTGTGCACCCTTCAAAAGTCATGTAGAATTTACCCTAGTAAGTTCCTGATATCGGTGCCACTAAATGACTCCATTCCATTTAAATCAAATAAAAATACGGAGATGAAATATCAGTTTATCAGTAAAGATGCTATAATCACTTGTAGTTTTCATATACTTAAACGTACATTTTATGTGATATTATATGATGTCCCTGAACGGATCTTTACATTATCTACAAGCACTGCTCATCCATCTCATCGTTTTTTTTTTTTTTTTTTTTTTTTTTAATATGTCGACCATTTTAGTTAAATAATGCTTAATATATCGTTAATGCATTACTTTGAAAGTTCCTTTTAAAAAGAAATTAGATCACGTTCATATTCATATTGTTAAAATGAAACTAATTCCAGACTCGTTCCAAGATTAAAAAAAGTAATTCTGTCCTCTATTTTACTTGTTCTAAATAAAAGAAAATGTTCGTAATTAAAACTATAACCATTTATATGATACAGAAATATATTTTTTTTATTAAAATATTTTAATATATTAACAACTCTATAAACACCTAATCTGCATGATATCCTTCGCAAGGAACAATAGGACAAACTTATATAAATGTATTAAAAATAAAAAAATAAAACATTTTAAATTTATAAGATTATTAAAATTATTTAAATTAGTTAGTTATGTCTAAGAAAAAAATCCTGCAAATATTATAAAATAATTTATATTCCAATACGTTTCTTCATAGATCCATTTCCGATAAATTCCTGAAAAGTGAACGAAATCAAATTAACGCGTTCCTTTGAATCCGTTCCTTCCAAGCATTAATTGGCACAACAATAATGTATTGGATAACATTTTGAAAGCGTTTGCGGTCTTTTCGCAGGGCGACAGCGGCGGACCGTTGATGATCGAAAAGGACAACGGCCGTTGGACTCTGGTCGGAACCGTGTCGCACGGCATCAAGTGTGCCGCCCCGTATTTGCCCGGGGTGTACATGAGAACCACTTATTACAAACCATGGCTGCAGACCATCACCGGCGTACAATAATCGTCCACACGAATTTCAGCCTCTGCGTGTACGACGATAAAATTAACGAAATCAATTATTAATGCCGTCATTACCTAATCGAGTATTATAAATTGTAGTTTGTATAGCGGTCGTAATATTGTATGATTATTATGGATTATTATACACCTACCTAAAACTCGGTCCTATTGGTTAGAGCTTCTTCCCAACGAGGCGTGCAAACAAATAGAAAATAAAACGGCATCTCTCATCGTTTTTCGGCTCCAGAAATGCTTACTTATGTAGCGGTGAGATTTTCAAGCTCATTAAGCCTACGTGGCAAGATTTCGAACTATAAAAATAGAATCAATTTTTTTTTTATAACTCCTAAGTTTCCGATCCACGCGAATCGTGCAGATTTTCAATGCACCTGTACACTGGGTACATTATATTACCTACTATAATAATTAAAATATTAGGCATTTTTATATTATTTATATTTTTTTATTATTTTTCTATTATTATTGTTATAAATGAGCACGAATTATAATTATTATTTTTTAGCTATCCGTTAATTTATTTATATTTCCGCCCACCTATAAATGTGTCGAAAAAAGTGAAAAAAAAAAAAGACATAATCAGAATATTTTATTATACAATATTTCGCCATAATTTTTTATTTTTTTTTTTGTAAATTATTATTTATTTATTTATTTGTACGTGTATGAGTGTTTGACGAATGTAAAATATATTTATTTTTTTTTACTTTTATACAACCTTAAATGAAATAGAAAACTATTCGTTTGTATTTTTTTTTCATTCTACTATTAAATATTATTATTTATTATATGGTTTTTGTACATTACTCTTATTGATTATTTTTTACAATTTTTTTTTCTCTACTACCTATTATATTATTATTAC
This sequence comes from Cinara cedri, assembly GCA_902439185.1. NCBI lineage: Eukaryota > Metazoa > Arthropoda > Insecta > Hemiptera > Aphididae > Cinara > Cinara cedri. The sequence continues at coordinate 39,604 of CABPRJ010002437.1, read as the reverse complement.
AATATACCTACTATACAATATATTGTACGCGTTATTATTTTTTAAATATGTATTATTTGTTGTTAAAACACGTATAGTATTGTATTAATGTGTTACTATATATTATATATATACCTAAAATTGTATATAAAGGCGTAATACGTGTGTGTGTGTGTTTGTGTGTGTGTGTGTGTGTGTTTTCGTAATTTGTTAAATATTAACGAAATAATACATACTCAACGGTATTCTTCATATTATATTTTTATTGACGTATATAGTTTAATTTCTGTTTTTTTTCCTACACCACGACCGTTTAAATGTACTCGCGTAAGAATCAGTAATTTATTGTATATCACAATAAAACTATACAAAATTAATTATTGTTTTTTGTTTCGTATCGCACCAGTCGCGGCGAACAGGGGTGGATTGATTCGCTGGGAATTCGGGAGTTTTCTTAGTAGGCCACTTCATCAAATAACTACCAATTTTAAAATATTATTTTATCGTAAAAATTGATCAAACTAATTCAGCTGAAATATTTATTATTTTACTACTTGCGATTACTTTTAGTTGAAATAGCCAGGGATGTATTTAGATGTTTTGCGTCCCTGGTGAGAAAAAAAAACACGTCCCGCCAACCTAAATTTCTTCAGAAATATATTTGCGAATAATACTTGGAATCTAAAAGGCATATTATTAGGTGTATATATAGAAATACATTCATTGGTATACATTCTACATAAGTGAAGTAGGTGCATATATTATACATAATACAAAATGTATAAAAAGTATAAAATTGTAGGTTAAGTTAGAAATTGTTGCTTTCTATAAAATGTGTTAAAATTAAAAATAGTATAAATGATATCATCATAATCTAACTTGTTGGTTAAATCTGACTCTATGGTTAATGTAGTCAAACAATATATCCTCTCGTCTATAGTTCTTGAACATGATCTTGATCAACTTAAGCTTTCAGAAAAGGTGCTACATATAAAAATCGGAGCAAGTTTACTAGGAAAAATGTGTCCACAGACACTATTTTTACTAAGATGTTTATTTCTTTTTTTTCTTTCTTCTAGTTTCTGGACACGGTTTTTCCTAGTAAACTTGCTCAGATATTTACGCATAGAAACTTTTCTGAAAGCTCAAGTTGTCTAAACTGTCATTTTTTGATTTTCGACGCCATTTTTTAAATAAAAACACTTAAGTGAGAAAAATGTAGGAAAAAGTATGATTTCATGATTACAATATTTTATAAAATCACGTACGATGTTTTCTACCAGAAAATATGATTTAATCGATAAATCAAAAGACAACTTTTTTTTGTTGCCNTTGGTAATAATGCTTGTATTGGACTTAAGTAGACGTGGTCAAATTTTCAAAATCTCCGACGAAAATTTAAACGAAAATCGCAAAAAAAATGTCAGCACTTAAAATTATGTATTACCGCACTGTGCTCGGAATCGTTTTTCATCAGCAATGATTTATCGTTGCTTACAGACATAAATGAAATTACCTTATGTATTCTACCTTCTCAACTTCTCACCTACAACAGTGTCCGATTTTATCCCCAGAATCAGCTCTTTTGTTTTTTAAATTTCAACAAAATTATGTAGATGGGTTTTCTCCGACAATATCGGGTCAAATATAGATTAATAGATTATATAGATATAAAACATTACTGTAAAACCAATACATTCCTCGCTCCGATCAGAATCTAAAACTGTTCCTGCATTGTCACTGTTATAGGTGGGAATTAACAAAGGTAAAATATATAATAGAATAATTTTATGATAAGTAGTTTATGGTAAGTCTATGATTAGAGGTGTGTCTTCTGGTTGAACCTTATTGTTATTATCAGACAGAAAAAAAAACACAATGAATCTAAAAAAAAAAAACAGATATTATTTATGACTTAAATTAATGGTATAAATAACATCTGTTTTAACAAACTTAAATATTATTGTTTACCTTTTTCGGAATTATTTACACGATATCAGCTTCATACTTATGGTGGAGTTAGTCACCACCTATTGATATCTATTAAGAAGTTTTTTTTATAAGTATTTGATTTAATCTATCTACACTGTAAATAGATTAATAACTTAATAATCTTAAATTATTGTACAATCTACAGTTGTTGAACAAAAATTAAAATTAAAACATAAACACATTATAAGTTAACCAATACATAATTGGAACTTCAAAATTTTGGACAGAAAAAGTAATATTTATAATTTAAACTATATTTTTCCGATCTTTGGCGATCCTACGTGTTTTTGTAATAATTGACATCACCAGTAAATTAATTAATACAGATAAAAAGTTGCAACAACAATCATATATGTAGATTATCAAATTACAAAATTACACTATTTACCAATAAACTAAAAAATGATTGCAGGAATACTGGCCATAGATGTTGACTCTACCCTACGGTGAAGATTGATCTTCAAAATATTGATTTATAATATTATTGTATTCACTATTTCATTTGAAAACGAGAACATCGTTCCGATAAAGACAAACAAGTCTAATATTATAACAACTTAAAAAAATCCATAACTTTAATGATTATTTGCAACTTTAACGTATTGTGTTAGTTCCAAAATCTATATAAATCTAAAAGAAATATATCTATCGAAAAAAAAAAAAAAATTATAACAATATTTTTATTACATGTAATAATATTATTTATATACACATCTACTTAGAATGAAAGGGTTCTAAATTTATACTATTCTCTTATGATTTAACTTATAATATTCTCCATAAGCCTGAAAAATAATAACAATAAAATCCTTTCTAATGATACTATTTTATTCATCAATATTGTGTTTTACATGGATAGATATATTTTTATTTTTTATTTTATTTAAATATAAATGAGAAATAAGTTATCGCCAATAACTTATCGGTGATAAATAATTGAATCATCTAAACAAATCTTTTTACCATAATTTATATATTTATTGTTTTGAAATATATATATAAGATAACATATTAAATTTATATACTGATAATATATTTTAATAAATTATTATGATTCACCAATCACATAGACTTTTGAAGTATAGATCTGTACTCACATCTGGCACATTTTTACAAATTTTAGCATTTAGTTTTATGATTTTTATAACAGCTATAATGAACAAGATTATTTCTTTCTAGCTATATACAATTTGCTGTTATAAACATTACAAACCTGCTCAATTAATAAATTCAAAACTCGAAACTAGATAAAATATAATTACATAAATAATACAATTTAGATAAAGAATAATATTAAATATAAATGAATGTTATGTAAAAACATGTTAAATATTATATAAAATGTGCAACTCATGGAATTGGCTAGACTAATGAAGAATTTTGCATTGATTAATAATTTAATTGTTGACGATAAGACAATCTCGCAAAATCATTAATATTAATGAAACGGTTTTATCAATTTCCTACATACCTCATCTAAATCGTTGTTTATACTTAAGAGGACGTGTTATCTTTCGTACTTTAAAGATTGCAATTTCTCAACAAATTTAAAAAAAAAATATATTATATCAACTTAAAAATATTCAAATATATTTACATGTAGCTCCATGTTATTATCATATATTTTTACTGTGTTATTACGAAATTAACAAAAAATGTTTACGGAGAAACCGTTTTACGCGGGCAAAAATTATTTGGGTTATAGGCTTAATGAAATCAATTTGAACTTTAATAAAAAAAAGAGAACCTGTGTTTTGGTGAAACGTTGGTTTGAGTTTTTTGACAAAAATACTATAATATAGTTATTCAAATTTGAAAAACTTAAAATTATCAGATTTTTGTAGTATTAATTTTTTTCTTTTGGTAGTGAAACACAAATCCAACTTTGCTCAATGCAAATTCTTTTTTTATGATGTGAATTTGATTTCTTAACAATTTGAGTTCATAATCTGAGTATTTTCTTACTAACCTAGACGGTTTTTGTAGTCAAATTGCGGGTTGTTTTTTGTGAACCATTTTTGATTCAACTTAAATGCGTTTTCCTAAATAATATTATTAAAAAACCTCCATTGAAACCCTTTCATTCTAAACGCGAAAATCCTATTTTATTGGTGTTTTGTACATTATTATTACAAGCACACGATAACAAAGAAACGAACTGCAGGTTTAAATGTAAATCATGTGAAAATACAAAAATCATTTGGTACGCCTCAGACGTCTTGTAGACAAAAAGAAATGACCAATTACGTATACGACTTGTCCATTTCTTTATTTTCCGTGTTGTGGATTCGGGACGGCCCCAGCGTGAATAAAATAATATGATGGGTAAAATAAAAACAACATTGGCAGCGATGATAATACGCCAAGTATGTCAAACGTAAGGTTTTCTGTACTTGAACGTGTTTCTAAACCGATTGCTGGCTTCGTACGAATACAACCTGTTGACGGACCCGACGGCGGCCCTGTTTACGGTTTGCGGTATGTCCGTGACATCGACCACCCGGAAACCGGGTAAATCCACGTGGTGACTAGCAATCAACGAGGCGGTCTTGTTGTTTGTTTCAGGGGCACGGCTGCTGGCAGGCTCCGGTGACGGCGGTGGTGTTTCCGAAGACGTCCTGAATATCGCCAGAAACTGATCGACCAGCGACTGTTCGTGCTTGATGGCCGTTATCGTGCCATTTCCCACGGCTTCGTCAATCCGACGCGGAGGCAGCGGACTCGGACTGGAAAGGCCCGGGAATACCGTGACGGACGTAGTCGGCGGGCCTGAGTGATGAATGTAAGTCACCGGCCAGGTTTGTGGCATTCCGTCCGCTGAAGGATAATACTTGTCGCTACACGGGCGCCACTGTTCGGACGAATGACCCACGTAACACCTGTATGTCAAACACATGGTAGAATACTATGTGAGCATCGTTGCAAACCACGAAATTAATTTTTATTTTATCATGGACGCTAGCCAAAATAGAAATAATTATTTTTTACGATTGCAGGTAGAGGAACTTAAGTTCCAATTTTATAATAATATATTATACTATGTTAATACATTATTTTATCTAAGAAATTTCGTCAAACTTGATTTACTAGTTTTACATCTCACCATGGATAACTGATTCCTTCAGAGTAACCGCATTTATGTTCTGGCTTGCAACAGTAATCCCAGCCACCTTGTTCGACTGGACAGGACCATATACCCATGTCCGCGTTTTTGGTACAATATGAACCGGATCTGCATGGCTGTCCATTGACGGTAAACCTCAACCATGTCCATTCTAATCCAGTTACTGGAACTACGCATCATATTCAGAATATTTAATAAACACAAAATCTCGAAAAACTAATGTAGCAGTAAACATATAAAAATAAGCATAATTGATCCTTATTACCGTTATTGGTTGGAGGGACTTTGGCAACAGGAGTCAATCCGAAACAGTGAACTTGATTAAAATCCCACGTGAAAAGAAGAAATTGTTGATCCATACTGAAATCCTGATTGGGTTTTAAATCTCTCATTTCGATGTCACTCAACTCGCAATAACCAGCACTATAAAAGAGCGGAAACACATAAAAACACTTAATTTTGTATTATTTAACGAACCCACACACACACCAGTCTGGCTTTTCGGTGTGAGATAAATAATATTAAGACCAAGAAAATCTGTACCTACAAGTAGCTGAGTGAGGAACATCGGAAGTATTGACTGTCTCTGGCCTTGTTGCACTCCATTTTACACTGGTCCTCTGACTCAACGTTCATTGACTTTTTAATAGCCGATGGCAATAATCTAGCAGTACTGCCAAAATTTATATAGCACACTGAAAATATTGAAAAACGAAAACTTAAGGACGAATCACGGGAAATAAGAATAAAAGTCGTCTTACACTTTTTTGGCGGTCCGTATGGCCCATAGAGAATTGGTCCTCGAGTAGGATTTTGACCATATGGGTTAAACGAGTCTTTGAACACACCAGGGTCCGGATTCCGATTCGACGGTTTGACACCGGCGGGAGTGTACTCTCCTTGAATCGGATAAAACGTAGTAGGTGGTAAAGATGGCACATAAGTACCCGTACGTCTGGTAGAAGTAACAAAAGTGGTCGGCGTGACGGGAAAATACTGGGTTGGTGGTGATGGCGTTGGCGTAATGGGCCTGACTGGAAAGTACTGAGACGACGGTGGCGACGGTGACGGAGACGGTGGCGGGATCGGTGATCCGGACGGTATGACAGGAAAGAACTGCAATGGTGGCGATGGTGGTGGACCATACTTTGGACCATATCCCGATGGAGTTGGTGATAGTGGAGGTGGCACACCATACTGAGGTCGGTAAGTGGTGTGCACGGTAGGCGTCAGGTCCTGGCCAGGTCCTGTTGGCCATGGCCCGGTGGGGAAGTGGGTTTTGTCCAGTTCGCATCCGCGACCGTAGCTACCACGGTTGAAGATATCGCATTCGGTGTCCTGGACAAAGTGCTTGTTCGGGTCCATTTCGAGTATCGGGTAATCGGTCAGATAACAGTTGTCCGACCATTTTCCGATGACGGCCGCCCCTCGGCTAGACCGGCACGAGACAGACACGGATTACATAGGTACCATATCGGCTGGCCAGTCAGTTATATAATATAAAATGTGACAGACAAGACACAAAATAGTGCGGTGCTGACCAATGGCGTGCGTAGGGAGATGGGAGGTTACCAGTTATATCCCCCCTCTAATTTAATTAAAAATACAAAAACCATGAGTATATTTTAATCGGAATTTTAAATTCGCATAGTTCGGGATAAGTATAACAGAAAAAAATTTTATGTTTTATCCTTGAATCATAATTATAATTTGACTACATCATCTCCCATTGAAAATTCCTGGGCACGCCACTGGCGCTAATATTATTAGTTGTTGCATCATTTCGACATGGTGATTTCGACGCACGTCAAATGGACGCGAGGCAATTGGGCGCATGGCACATTTTGAAGCATTTTTTTTTTTTTGTTTAATTATTATTACTGATTTATTTTTCAAAATAAATATATATAAAATAAAACAAATTATTATTAAATATAAAATATACAATCTTTAAAAATATCTGAAATAGTATTACATATATACATTTGTTGTGATAAATAAATCAATAATCATAATTAAACAAAAAAAAAAAAGCGTCGAAATGTAGTTGCGCCAAAATGTGCTATGCGATCAATTGTCTCGCATCAAAATAACCGCGTCCATTTGACGTGTGTCGAAATTACATAGATTCTATTATTGAGTACGTACCGAAAACTGAACACTCTGCACGTGAAATGTTTTACGTGGAGGCATATGAGTTCGCACTCGTGCAGATTTTCTGTTTGCACCGAAAACTTTACTATGGCCACTTCGAACGTCAAACCGCTACGGATACGTTCGAAACAATCTAAAATGCATGTGATTTTTTTTCTGGAGTTTTTACTTATATTAGAAAATAATTTTAGCTTTGTGTAATATGTGTAGTATGCAAAATTAATGATATGCAAGACAAAGAATAATTTTAACTCAGTCAAGAGTTAATGAACGAATTAACACCAAGTTAAAAATTAAAAGTTAATTTGAACACATAGTTAACTTGTTCACTTAGGTTATGTTAATTTAATTTATATGAAAAATTGTTTATGCTATATTGAAAAGCATTGAACCTAGATATAGTTTTTTTTTTTTTTAGAAATAAAGACGATCAATGTTCAATTCTGTGGCTTTCAAATTGCACTTATTTTAAGATCGAAACTTCATACAAATTATTAAGTGAGAAAAATTTTAAAAAAATATTGTTTTTAAGATGATAATTGTGTATGGTAATGTGTTGAAATTAACTTGATGTGATATAAACTAAAATTAACTAGTTTTATTAATGAAAACAATTTTTTTTAGTCAAAGGCAGGGGCGGATAGGCCCACCGGGCTACTTATATTACCAAAAATAGGCTAATGAAAAATACTACTATTAGCTTTTGTACATAAACACGAATATTCAAAGTTAATAAAAAAAATACAATAATACTGTGTTTTTAATTTAAATCTAGTTTAAATCATAATAAATTATCATTGTATGACTACTAAAATTACCATCACAAGTGTTTATCTTGGAATTTGAATATTATTTTTGAGTTTGACTCACAGCTGCTGTCATAAACCATTAAACTTAAATAAAAGTACCTACATCGTACTTTGTAATTGAACACAAAAATTACAGTGAAATTTTATTTAATTAGTCACTAAATTCTGTTTTCGACTTTCCGTTGTCATTTAGCATCTACGCGCAACTTTTTCCAAAAAAGCTTAATCGAATTTCTAACAGTAACACCTTTTCTAAAAGGAAATTTCACTAGGCGGGTACTTTAAAGAAGCCATGTTTCAATTTTCTCAGGAGTTTTCTCATCAAATTTGAAAAACCGAAAAAAAAAGAGCTGATATTAGGGATGGCTGCAGCCACTGTTTTAGGTGGGAAGTTGAGAAGGTAGGATACATAAGGTAATTTAATTTATGTCTGTAAGCAACAATAAACCATTGCTGATGAAAGACGATTCCGAGCGCAGTTCGATAATACATAATTTAAAGTTCCGTAATTTTTTTTTACAATTTTCGTTTAAATTTAGTTTCAAAACGCTTATTAAAAAAAAAAAAATTAACGAAAAAGGTCTCTTGTCGTTTTTCAATTGGAGCCATATTTGTGCTAAAAAACGTGGTAGGTACATATTTAAAATAACAAAATCGTGAAAAAATCGTATTTTTTTTCCGGTTTATTGTTTTTAATTTAAATACCGTTTTGAAAATCAAAATCATTTTTCGATTTTTTCAGGAGTTTTCTCATCAAATTTGAAAAACCGAAAAAAACAGGGAAAATCGATACAACATTAACAAATATTATTTAAAAAAATGTATAAAGCCTATTTAATTATTTTACGAAAAAATTATATACCTATATATTGTTGACAAAGAATCACTATCAACTAAACTCCACTCAGAATCATTTTTTCGTAAGCATTGGTTTATCGTTGCTTACAGATATGCATTAAATTAACTATGACATTAGCTGCACCTGATCCCATTATCTTAGGACTTTTTTTTCATATTATTTATTATACCTATTTAAATGTATTTATTATTATTTATTATATATAATTGTGATTGAATAATATTCACAAATGTACATAAATTTTACATTCACATACATTTCCACCACCCCATTTTTAAAATATGACATTCTTCTTGGCCTAATCTTTAGTATCCCATTAGTATAATAGTATTGGATAGCAGAATAAAAGTACCTTACCTAATCGGTTTAATATTTAGATAGACATATTTGTTTACATTTTTTGTAATTAATAAAATAAAATGCAATTATTTTTTAAATATTTGCAATTACTTGAAAATAGACCATGAAAGAAGGGATAAGTATAAGTGTGGGTACCAGGGAGGACTCCCCTGTGAGATTTTCCATCAAAATATTTTTTAGAAAAATATGTTAGATACACATTTTTTTAAAAATATTTAACCTTAAGTTACTCTTAATTTCATATATTAATGCAAAAAAAGGAGTGGCCTTTGGAGAATTTTGCCCCCCCCCCGAATACTCAACCAATCCTTCTAAAATAAAGTCCTCATCAATTAAATACTAAATATAAATAATCAATATTAGGTATTAGAACTTTTTTATTGAAATTGAAATAGTGTAATATTAAATTTATATTTTTTCTTAACAAAAAAAAAAGAGTTGGGTGTTGATGCACTCAAAGTTAAGGTAATTATTTTGTTGATTCTTAGATATGATCATGTGGGCTGCTGGTTTCTATTTTTTCCGGGTCGTTCAGATCATGCATATCCGCCCCTGATCAAAGGTTAGGTTAGGTTAGATTAATAATACTAACTTAAATATAGGTACCTATTAACTTGACTTTTAACTTACTAATTCGTTAATACCTAATCTTGACAACATTATTCACCAACGAATATTTCTTTTTATCGAAAAACGGAAAATTATAAGTAGCTAATACATTTAATATTAATTATCAAGTATATATGTTTATAAATTATAATGCACACGAACAACTATAATACATTGTGAAATCGAAAATCAAACTGGGTATAAAATAATGGTAATAAAATAATACAACCCGATTTTAGTGACTATAAAATATTATGCTTTACACTATACTATATTATATTATAATGAATCTCACCAGTATCCCAATTTCTCGCCGGCTGACATCCTGGCTGACTGAGTTCGTTTCGTACGAACACGTCGCAATCTCTGTCCGGCACTAAATCTTGAAAAATATCCAATTGCCGGAGCATTTTATCACTCAAGTGGCAATTGTCCATTAAAGATGTAAAACTATACCTATATCAGATTTAAACTGTTCATCAATACGTTTTTACCAGTGGATTATAAATGGAGATCAATATATATATCTATCTATCTATGATATATATATATATATATATATATATATATTATATANNNNATATAAAGAGATATATATGTTTATATATATATATATATATATATATATATATCAACATATATATCTCATTATATCTGAAAGAATTAACTTATCGAATTTTATTTTTGGAAAATTTAAGAAATTAGGTGTAAACGGTTTTATTTCCCTTATTTTTTGTCACCCTTATGTTTGGAGATGAAGCCATTATATTAAATTTAAAATTCCATAAATAAATGAAGTTTTAGTCAAAATACATTTATGGTAAACATTTTTAATGAACGGCAAGCCGTTAAAGGATATTCCACTATGAAGTTTGCCGTTTTCTTTCTTAAACAATTATCCCAACAAATATCAAAAAAGTTATCACTTTTTGATACCCAGATTATGTTACGTTACATTGTCACCATCTACAGGTGCTTACCTGTAACTGAACATATTGCACATGAACGTCTGTTCGTTGGCACATATGTTCTCACAGCCATAGAGAGACGGAGCGTTGACCGATTTTATAATATTGTCTCTTTGCAAATGATGTCCCGTTCTTGCTTTGATAAAACATTCTGAAAATGGTACCAGCAGAACTTACAATAATATTTTTCTACAATACATGAATTTCTGCATTTTTTTCTTTTGGAAAATGTACATTCAAGAGTAGTTAAAGTAGGAAAAACTGTGTAGTGACTATAATATCTGTCAAAATTTTAGGGACGTTTATGAGTACTAACTACACCTACCCAAATTCACACACAACCCGTGGTAGAGGTGAAGGAGTAAATTTAAAATTCGAATTATTTATATGACCAACCAAGACTTCCTTATTATAAAGGTATAAATAAAACTACATTAAAAAAAGAACATCTATAAGCAGTAAAGTGTTGTCACTAGATTTGAATATTTCACTCCCCAAAAAATGGTAGAAGGGTAATGGTTGAAAGTTGAAAACTCCAAAAGACACATCCTTGATATTTACGCCATTTATATATAACATTTCAGTAATACAACCCAGTGCGTCAATAATGTAAATACATCTTTGCATCATAAATTTATAATATAATATCATGTTTTATAAGTCTTCTCGAACAATTAATCGCAACTGCAAATTAAGTTAATCGCCAAAAAAACTGAATGCTTTGTAAAGACTTTCCTCCAGTTTATACTAATATATTAAAACTATAATAATACAATAATAATTTATTATTACGAATAAAATTAAATAATTTATACATTTAATGATTTTCTAATACTTTATGAAATGTGTTTTATTAATATAACTTGTGTAAAAGTCAAATAGTTTATCAAGTTTTTTTTGTAATAATTAAATGGATAAATAAGCTAAACAACATCCTAGGATAATGGGGACCGGTGCAGCCACTGTTATAGATAATTTAATGTACACCTGTAAGGAACATTAAACCATTGCTTACGAAAAAACGATTCTGGCGGAGTTTAGTTGATAGCGATGCTTTGACAACAATTTATAGGTGTGTGCCATTTTTTATTAAAAAAAATTAAATAGGATTTATATATTTTCTTTAATAATATTTGTTTAATGTTGTACTGATTTTCCCAGTTTTCCTACATTTTTTCCGGTTTCCCTATGTTTTTTTTCGGCTTTTCAAATTTGATAAAAATCTCCTGATAAAATTTAAAAATAACCTCGTTAAAGTACCTCCTCACACTTATTTCCTTTCAGAAAATTTGCTTCACGTAAAAATTCGAATAAGTCTTCTGGTGAAAAAGTTGCGCACAGATAAAAAAGAAAAAATCATCTTTATAAAACTATAAGCTTCTTCGCTCCGCTCAGAACTTAAAATCAATAAATAATTTAATTTTATATGAAAATAAATAAATACGCGATGACTATGTAAATATAGATACAATAGATTTTTTAAAACGATTGCCTATAACTTTCAACTTCAACGTTAAAAAATGTTTGTATTTTATTTTATTTATATTTATATATATTTTATACTCTATGTATTATACCTATTATAATATATATATAAATATATATAAATTTTTAATAATTTAATGAACAAATAAACTAAAAATCAATACATTTTTTATTTTATTAAATTTATTATTATTATTTTATTTAATAATTGTGTAGTATAAACCAGAGAAGTCTATATAAACTATAATACCTAAACATATTTTTTTTTTTTTTTTGGCGATCAAATTAATTGTTCCCGATCAGTTTATCGGATGCCAACTATAAGATATTTGTAGTTTATGATTTAGTCGACTATTTCAGATAAATACAATCTATTCTATGTTGGTCTTTAAATGCGTTTTCGGAAAACTGGTTTTCCAGTAAGTGTCTCGTCTGAAAATGACATTATGGCCGCCCATGCTTTAAAGACTCAAAGTAATGTGAAGTGATTATCTTACTTTAAGAAATAGCACTCCGTTTCCATCTAACCTCTCCCCCTTTCCCAATTTTACCACTGCATACTAACCATTTGACGTTGCGGGCATCCGATTTTCCACGGATAATATCGGGTTTATACCGTTATATCCGAACTGAACGTTGTTGTACGGGTTATCGTTGTCCGGAATAAAGGTCATAGGCACTTCACCACGATTATATCCTGACCCTGCCGCTGGTGTAGAATGAATGCTAAGGTCGTAGTATACTTTGTCGTTGCCGTACCCGACGTCATTCTTTTGAAACAACGAAGGATTTAAATCTTGCCACAGCGACAGGTCCGGTTCGTTACCGGAAATGTCCCATTGACGCCTTTGCCCATAAGGGTCGGTAAATTCCAAATAGCGGCATATGGGTGAAGCGTTCACGTTTTTTTCATAAAAGTCATAGTCTACATCCGAGTGAAAATCCGTAGACAGGTCTAATTTTTCCGGCGGTATAGAAGTCAATTGACAACTACTATAAGAATCCGATTTCATATCATATCTGGAATATAAAATTGAGTACAAAAATATAAATTATAAAATCAATTATTATACGAGTGTCGTATCCTAACTATTATCAACTAATATATTAATTATAGCTACTATACTGTATTATTATGAATTCGACAAAATCTGTCGATATTGGTGATTACCAAATGGACTGAGGATATTTTGGTTACACGATATTATATGCAATATGTATGTATAATATATAATATATATAATATACATATATATATATTATACATATATAATATATATGTATAATAAGAATTATGGGACACCTAACATCATATTGTACAGCAGAAGCAGGAGGATAGAGTGGTTCAACCACGTATGGAAATTAAAAGAAAAAATAATCGAATGAGTAATCGAAGGAAGAATTGTGGGTAATAAACCTCTTGGGAGCGACCGGGCAAGATGGAAGGACACTGTGAAAAATAATTTAGAAATAATTAATGAAAATGTGTAAATAGAGGATACGTATAAAAAGAACCGTTGGGAGGATATAGGAGTTGCGGCAGTGAGACTACATGGCCTGCTAAGCTATTGGGAAGAAGGAGAAATACATAATGATAATTATACGATGGCACAGTCACAGTGAACCAAATTATATCTATGTAACTTAAATATTTTCGAAAATAATTACTAACAAAATTTGATTGAATATTAGCGTTAAAACAACACCAACCTGAAATTGAATCCTGCGCATCGAAATTCCTTTTCGTATTCACAAAATATTTCACATTCTCCTTTTGATTCGGCCGGCATAGTTCGTTGAATAAATTTATCGGCTAAACGTCTTCCTCCCACAAGCTTATTGAAACACGCTAAATGAATAGGTATTCAAAAAACATTACTTGTGTGGGTTTTATATCATTTCAGTAATTTAAGCACACTTAATTAAAACCTACAGTATTGGATTGAATTTCACAAAATAATAATATTTTTTTATAATCGTATACGAATTAGATATAATGAATCGATAATTAATATTACCTATCAATTATCATTTGCATGCAATAAAATATAAACAATTGATACAATTACGATGCAAATCATTTGGTTTTTTGTCTAAGGTCTACACCTATAACACTAGTAGTACTATAACATTATTGGCTTTAAAATCAGTAAAAATATATTATGTATTATTGTTCTAATGTTTAAAAATAGTCATACAATAATATCGTGAGTCAAAATATAATTATACAAATAATTCAACATTTTATGTAAATAATATTTTATTTAAAAATTAGGGTGCGGATTATTTGAATGGGACAATTTATTTCGCTATAACTAGGGTTTGGATGTTTATGCACTTATAATAACTATATAATATGTATGCATTTATGCACTAAAAAACTACCAAATATGCAATCAAAATATACACTAAAAATCATAAAATATGAATTTTTAGTTCAAAATCACCAAAATATGCGCAACAAAATTGTACCTTGAGTATTTAATTTTTATTAAATTGTAGTTTTTTTATGTATTATTTTTTTAATAGATATTACACATTAATTTACAATAAAATCATTAGAGTGATATAATGTTTTTTTTTTTTTTTTTAATTTGTTCAAATTGTATGCTTTTTTGATTTTTATTTCGTTATTAATTAAAATTTTTTTTTAAATAGTTCAAAATGTACTTAAATATGCATTTATATTCTTAAAATTCTAAAATATGCATTTAACATATAAAACCATAAAATATGCAAAATATGCAAAATAAAAATAGTATTATTTTTATTCAGTCAAACATGAGTCCAATTTATATCCAAGTCAGAATTGATTTGGTTAAACAGAAAAAATATGAAATTTTATAAACATCTGAACCCTAGCTATAATCATTTCAATGTATTACGCATTAAAAGTTTTAAATAACTGAATAATTCAGTTACTGTTAGTGTAATTCAGTCTGAATTTAGCTACTTGTCGATTTTTTGCAAAACCATGGTTAAAATTATAGACAGACATCCAACATTTACAATTGATTGAATTTTAAATAACGTTTTAATATCGGGATTTTAGAATAATTTTAAAATTATATTGTTGCATTAAATTCTATAATTAATCATTCATTTTTGATAAATTGATTGTACATTGTTTCCACTCTACCTTTAGATTTAAACAATTATAGTAAATTTAATTTATTATTCATAATAATAACTCACAAGTTCTATCTCTACATTGTAAGATTTTCATAAAAAGATCGTATTCTGGATCGTCGTACGGTCCCGACTTCGGTAGATCCGAACCAAGTAGACAAGTACCATTTCCATTTCCGCTTAACCTAAAAAAAAATGCCACGAATATAATATTTAAATGTTGCTAAAAACGTTTTAAATAATTATACCTAATCAGTTTTTTATCAATCCATTATTATTAGTTAATTATTATAGTTAAGTAAATTATACAAATCAAAAATGTATTTAAATTTTAATACATACGAATATTTTAAAAATTTAAATCGACTTTTACTTACATAACAATATGACCCAATTTGAAAACTTAAAAAAAATATCGATATATTATTATAATATTATAAAATATTATTTGAGAAAAATTAAATGTACTCAAAACCGAATATACTACTGAATATTATATCATCGTTAAAATGTCCATCACAATTTTAGTACTTACCCAAAACTATACGCATTACACAGTATTCGTTCACATTCGTTATTGCATTGTTTTACATTGTGGGCAGGAATGGTTTTTGTCACGTCCGAATTGTTCAGACGTTTTCCAATGGAAACTCTTTCAAAACATTCTGTTAACACAAAAAAATCTATCAATCAACAATGATCAGGATCCGGGTAACTCGTTTGTATTTTATTATTTTTTTTTTTTTTGGCTCGACCAAAAATCTAAGAAATAGCCATGCTAATACGATTTTAAATTTGAAACTACTAATTTCGATGTGTTTTTCATTTTAGTTTTCCTGTCTTATTTTTTTTTTTCTGCAAATACGTAAAAACTACATACATATTTTCCATTGGATAATTATATTATATAGCTGTATCTAAAATTGTCAAGGTAACACACGAGTGGGAACATTACCTAGATGTATATTCATTTTAAAAATAATTCCGTCATGGTTTTCCCTCTTATAACTTTCTTCTTTACACCTTATTTGACATTGGATCAAGCGTATACGACTACGTGCGTCAATCGTAATTAAACTAAACTGCATGATACAAAATACTGTTACTGTTTATTTGGAATTTTTAATTTATTATGTGGAGTTTATAGAGCCGTAGGAGATAACTGATTTTTTTTATTTTATTATTTTTTTTTGTTTATTATAAATAATTAAATATAAATTTGTTATATAAGGAAAGGAAAGTATAGGTTTTAGTTTCTATTATAAAATTAATGTTTGCTATTATTATGATACTGCATTTGTTACATACTGCAGAAGATAGTAAAATCAACGGCCACAAGAACTCGGAACAGGCCCAACGGGCTAAAGACATATTTGTTTTTGTTTTTAGTAGTTTTACCTATCCTAACTGATTCGGTAATCAAAGTTTGTAGTGTTCAATGTTCATTCCGCTGGGAGTGTTCATTATTCATACGTACTTACACAAAAAATAAGACAATTTTGTCTTCTTAATTCGAGATTACTACACTATTTTATTAGTAATTAATAATTAAATAATAATCCAAACGTTTGTGATAATGTAGAATGTTGAAAAGTTTTAAATAGGTAGGTATACATAATATTTTACTTTTCTTTGGCATTTTTTTAGTTCCTATGATGGTCGATAACCACGGGAGTAACGAGTACTTATTATATTACTTTTTTTTTCAAGTCTTAAAATGTTATTGTGTAATCATGATTGGTTAGATTTTGTAATATAAAAGTCGATGGCTTTGTAATATACCAGTTTTCGCAATATACGCCACAATTTTATTGTATATATTCGCTTGCTCGTGTTTATTGCCCACAATGAGTAAAATAAATTTAATCTGTTATTCTACGGCTAATGGCTGATTTATACAAGCAGAGGTTTTCAGTCGTATTGTGGTCCGGTTGCGTACCACAAGACACCTATATACAGTGTGATCACGATTTAAGGTAACACTAAATATCTCTGGTGGATGACCTTGTATTGTAATAGGGTTTTCGGGTGGTGATAGGGAGTTCCTAAATACATATTTTCAGATAAATTTCAAATTTGTAACACTTTTGGTATGCGTATGCGCAATACAACTTACATTTTTTTAAACAGAAATACTATTTTTTTTCTGCATATTCGGATAAATTATTTTTTTTAAAAAAAATTTTGTATTCAAAGTTTTTTTCTATTTATAAAACTAACCAAGTTAGAGTAAGTCAAAATTTGGATTTCTGTATAATTCGTGTTTAATGAAATTTTCATTTATTTCATTAGTTCATTAGCTCATTTAGTTCATTGGTTAAGAAATTAAGATATCGTCTGCCATTAAGCGTACTATCGTTAAAGAACGGTCCTATTAGATTTCCACCAACTAACCAACACCATACATTAATTCCCCAAACCGTTTGAAAATTAGTTTCACGTGACCAGTGTGGGTATGTGTCATCCCAGCATCGATGATTTTGTTTATTCATAATGCCATTGTTAGTGAATTTTGATTCATCACNGACAAAATCGATTTTATATGGGTGCATTTTGTGTTTTTTTAGAATTTTTTGAACATAACCATATGAAACTCCAATTTCGCGAGCAACATGACTAATTGACGAACATGGATGAGCTCTTATGTATGCTAGTACCTGTAATTCTGTATCGTCATCAAACATATTTGCTCTACGCATTTGTTGAACTATTTGTCTTCCTCTTTTAACCCTTGTAAAAGTCGTAAAACATAATTATAAGGCGGATGGTACCTTTCTGGGTATCGTCCGGCATACGTCATAGCAGCTAGGCGTACATTACGTTGACATTCGCCATAAATTAAAACCGATTCAACTTTTTCAGTGTTATTCATATTTAAAAAATTATAATTTATAGGAGCACTTAATAACCAGACATCCACGGATAACGCACACACTTTAGAACGGGCCTAGTTACAGAATAAAAATAAAATTATAATTTTCATCAAACTAAATGCCTTATTATCTGGTTATCTTATCGTTATTAGAGCTATTGCAAAATAAAATAAAATTTCACTACAAAAATAGTTAAAAATGTAATCGTATTATTGCAGTTTACGGAACAAAAATTATCACATAATCGAGATATTCATTCTTGTGACAAACAGTATTTTTTAATTATTATTTGTAAACAGATAAAGTAAATTGAACATTTATTTCACAATTATTTTAGTATTTCCAGTGGTTATAAATGAAAATTTCATTAAACACGAATTATACAGAAATCCAAATTTTGACTTACTCTAATTTGGTCAGTTTTATAAACAGAAAAAAACTTTGAATACAAAAATTCCATTAAATTCCTGTTTGCACTATACTGTAGTTTCAGCACTAGACATTGGAAAAATCAAAAATTCTTATTTTCGAAAAATGTCACCAAATCTAATGGTTTTACAGTAAAAACATTTTTCAAAGTGAAAACTGAACTAGGCAAAATACAATACTATTAAACGTTATTTGTGATCTATTTGAATTTCATTATTTTAACTGTTAATATTTTATACAAACGAGTGTAACCTATTACCAAATCCAATGTAAGTGTGAAGGATATAACTATTTTAATGTGTATATAATATGTATAGTATATTTTCAGTCCTGTCGATCGATTTTCCCTGTCGATTAAATGGTTGTCGATTGATTATTCATCTCCCGTTTTCAGTATAGTAACATGGCAGGTTAAACTTTAAATATTTTTAGTGCGTTTCGTGTACACTATATATACGAGGGCTAATCAAAAAATATCGAGACTGATAATATTACTCGGAAACCATGCGTTGAAGAGCAAAACGATTTGTAAACCTAGCTTCTATGACTTATACTGAGTACATCCATTCGTATAAAATCTCTATAAACTTCTTCGTTTTGATTTGACAATATTTTTCTAAAATTTGTTTTTCACGTTTGGCGATTTAGTAATGAATCCAAAAGAAGCGGAACTCGCTGTCACTCGAGGGCACATTTTCAGTTTTTCAATTGACATTTAATGGCAAAAACCATGAAATGTTACATCCCTCTGAAACTGGAAAAAAATGCAGAAAAATTTTTTAAAATCTCCAAATCTGTCAAGTTACTCTTCTTTTGGGTTTATTACAAAATCGCCAAACTCGAAAAATATATTTTACAAAAATGTCAGTGAAATCAAACCGAAGAATTTTATAGATAAGCAATAAAAACAAATGTACTCAGAAAAAGTCATAGAAGCAAGTGATACCAATCCTACTGCTCTTCGATGCTCCTTTTCCGAATGATACTACCAGTCTTGGTACTTTTTGATTAGCCCTCGTATATAACATATATCATGTAAAACAAAACTGCAAAACTGCAAAACCTACCTCTATATATTTCTTACATTCTCCTTCTACTCCTTCACCCTCATCCCAATTATTCTAGGTCGACCATCCTTGTCACAAACTCCCACTTGAACCGATCTCCCACTTCATCCTTATCGTCTGCCTTCATATCATTCTAAATCGTATCCAACCCAATATTTTTCATCATCTTCATCTTCTTATCTTTCCTCCTACTTTTATTATTATAACCATTCTTACTGCTTCCGACTTCTTTTTCCTCATGGCATGCCAAAACTATTTTAGTCTAATATTTTCTCTCTTGTTTTCCACTATCGAAACCACACCTATTCTACTTGTATGTACTCGTTCCTTATTTTATATTCTTTCGTCATCTCTCCACTCAACCACCTTAATATTCTAATCTCCGCTATACTCATTTTCTGTTCTACTTTTTTATCGACCATCTAATACATCGAACCGTGTAATATAATTGGTCTCACCACATTCTAGTAGAACTTACCTTTTAAGACTCAGTTGAATTGTCCTGTTACATAAAAACTCTGTTAGTTTAAGTTAGGCACTCGGTCTAATTACACTAAATCCTATGTTTCACATCCTCTTCAAAACTATTTTTTTTACATCGTTATAAAAATACCTACCAATGTTCTTTACGAGACTTGATATATGACAACAATATAATATTGTGCATTAGTCAAGGTATAGTTTGTTATCTAAAGTATAAGTATCCACAAGGTCCTATAGTCAAGGTTATGTAAATTTATGTGTACATTCATCTAATTTAGGCATTGCTTTAATATATATCACCACGTGTAAATTAATACATATTTACATGGGTATAGGTATTTATATAAGCAAAAATCGAGATTTTAATAAAAATGACGTTTGACGAAATAGTACAGGAAGAGCGATGATAAACAATGACAAAATTAAAGCGTAAAATCACTTACCTGTTAGCTATTATTATTTGCAATCGATTTTTAATATTAATTTGTTTTCTATCGAGAGAACAGCAAATTTTTAAGCATGGTATTAATTCGATTTTTATTTTTAATAAATGATAATAATTTAATATAAAATAGACATTATACATAATATGTTTTTTTAAATTCTATTTTTTTTTCTTGTGTACTTATAATACTCGTAAATAATAAAAAGTTAGTACTGCTCACGAGTAGAGCAGTGTTGTTCATGTATATAATAGATACCTGATTTAGTTAATATATACTGTGGTCAATGAAAAATCATTTCAAACTAAAAACAATTCTGAACAGAGTAGTACTAGTCTTGTGATTTTCCTAGTTACCAAGGAATTCGAGGTATTCAACAAAAATAAAAAAACAAAAGAAAAAGAACCAAAGGGCTGAAATGTTAAGGATTTCGATAAATATTTTAAATAAAGTACCAAAAATCACATATACTTTAAGATACTACGTAAACAAGTGCAAGTATTTAAAAAAAACATAAAAAGCATTTTTTTTTTTGGAAAATATTGATGAGTATTTGAAAAATATTGCAAATAAAATATCATCAGACGAAAACTCCGCTTCTTTTAATGTATATGACAAACAAATCTAAGCAGTTTTACTAAATTATTTTTTGGATAAAAAAAGCACATCATAGTAAAACTGTAACAGATTCTTTGTTACATTCAGAAAATTTCGATTGTGTTTACACCCTCTTTCAATATCATCAATATTATGGCATGATTATTATAATGATTTCAAAAAAATTTTGAATTAGTTAATAATACAATAATATTACTAATATTTTATATTTTAGTTGGACGCCATTTTCGCCATTATAATATTGTGAAATAGCTATACAAATAGGAAGGAATTATAGAACAATAATATTAGACTTTCGAAAACCCAAACCCATACATCCGGCAAAATTCACAGAGGCCATTTCATTACTGTTATATCTTCGTGAAAGGTTAACAAAACCGTCAAAACCGTTGGTCATATTTTGATATAAGTACGATACTTTAAAACAATTTCTGTGGGACCTTTTAAACGTGTGTTGTGAGATAATAATTAGGTATTATAAGTAATAACCATTTAATTCGAGTAATCTATGGGTAACCTATACGTCATCACGATGGTTGGGAAATTATTTGTTTACAATTATGCATGGCAATAATATTATAAATATATTGTAGGTGTTTAGAAGGTATAGGTTCCGGAGTTTATTTTTTTTTATATAATATAGCACGTAAATGACGCGATTATAAATCGGTTGCCAAAATTCGGCCTTCGGAGTGTATATATAACTAAATTAGGTACGTGCCTACACATCCATTGGTACGCAACGAATGTGTTGCATTTTATCATTTTAACATTATTTTTTTATGACTCAATCGATTTTTATTTTCGGGTAAAGAAAAACGGATGGAAATATTATTGATTCGTTAATAATGTTTCAATGTCTTCGGAATGGCATAAAACGATAATGGTAATATAATATTATATTATATTACTTGTTGAAAACTAATGTTTTAATTAATATTAGGAAATTATTAGTTGTAAGTAGGTATTATTTTTCACGTTTAAGGTGGATTCAATAGACAACAGTTTTACTAAACATATCTAAAACTGTAATATAATTATAATTAATTAATAATGAAAAAGAAAAAAACAATTAAGGAAACTAAATGATATAAAATATGTAATAATAATTTTAATTTCTAATTAACTATCAGGAAACCAAATCATTTCAAAAAGAATGATAGCAGTTCATCGGAACAGTGGAAAACAAGTAAATTATTGCAAATTATTTTTTTTTGTGTTTTCTGTAATCTAGGCAGTGGCATACTTTCAATATTTGTTACGGGGAGGAGGGGGTTATTCTTTATTAACAAAGTATTTTTTAGAAAAAATTACCACTTATAAAAAATCCAAACAAAATATAAAAATGGTGTGATGGATGATTTTTAGGTTCTGGGAGTAAGGGGTTTAAATCTGCTTTCCCCGTAAAAATGATAATAGTTCTAGATAATCTAAAAATTATTATACAACTTAATACGTTTGAATGTGATTTTTTTTTCAAATTTTAGTAATTTCCAAAAAAAAGAATAGAATAATATTAATTAATTTCTGTGCATATAAATGCATTTCTAGTTTATTATCGAGTAGTGACGCCCTTTAGAAGGAGGGGAGAGGACTTGGGCATTTGTAACATTTAGTCTGAAATCAGTATTTTGGTCGATCCCTGACTTTTGGGAATGAGAAAAAAATGTAAAAATATCGAAAAATATTTTATACCTGATTGTTTGCGTGTCTATCATTAATGAGGAAACTATGGTGAAATATTCGATATCCCTATTTTCCGATCAATTTTCAAAACTTTTATTGACAATTTTTAATTTAAACACTACCAAAATAATTTCTGGTTTCTTTTTATGAAAATCTGAAACGCTCACATTCATTAAACGAATGACATAGATATTAAAGCGAATTAAAATATGATAACTCCCCTTCCTCGTCAGTAAGAAAATATGATTAGTGTTTGGTATAAGTGTTTATCCCAATCTACCAAATATTGAAATGATACCACTTTTATACAAATCATTGTTGTCCATTGAAATCCATTTAATCTTTTTTTCCCCCCGTATTTAGCGCCTTAATATTTAAATATTTTTAAATGCACATTATAGTTTTTATTACTGCTGAATTTGTTCCCTATATATAACGAACACTTATGATATTACAATTTGTTATAATTATGTCTTTATTATACTGACCGTCGACGCCCAACTTGAGGTAGGAACCGGCGTGTGCAACAGCGAACGCGTGCAACAAGAGCGACAAGACGGCGGCCGCGGCGGCGGCGCCGGACGACCGCATGTCGCGGACGTTCGAATCGCGTGAAAAGAGACCAGCCCGTCGGAGGCTACGGCGGAAGAGATCCGAACGATACGACTGCACCACACCGTGTCAGTTAATAATGTTCGCTCGCGGCCGTGGTTAAATATTGATAATCGCGGAGTAGATAACTGTGCTCGTGACAGACGTCCGTCGGATATTGTCGCGAATTATTATACTAAAAGACAACAATAATATTATCTTCTAGCCAAATTATTACCACGACGAAAAACCGTCCGTAAAATAGCTGCCAATCGCTTATTCCGTCGCCATTGTACAACTACTACTACTAATACTAAACTGCTATCTGCAGTTACCACTATTACAGTATACTATATCGCTAAACGGTGGCGTAATAATAGCGGCGGGGAGAGAGGATTCGGGTGTCTTATCTCCCTCCCGGAGACAATTATTATTATTATTATTTTTTTTTTTTTTTTGCACCTGATCGATAATATTATAATTTGAAACGTAAAACTTCTTATAATTTACAATTGAAATAATCGCAGTGGCACACAGTGGTCGTGAGTTTCGGCTTTTAACTGGACAAGAATATGTTTGTGCGGAAATAAAACTGAGCAGTTTTTAGCGCATACAAATGAAAAGCTTCCAAATTAACTTTAAAACCACAGGATAAAAGTTGTAAAATTCATGTAGATATAAGGGTTTTATTTACTCCGGAAATTTTAGCCGATTTGTTTGGATAGTTTTTAGGTGGGTATTTTAAAAAAAAAAACGTAACCGATGGGATCCAAGAGTGAGGTTGATCTAAAGGGTAAGGGACATTATTTATTTTTTTTTAAGTCTACACTTTTATACATAGTTTCCCATTTTATATGCCAATATACTTACCATAGCCAAAACTATAATATTATAATAATATAATATAATGATATACACAATTCCGATTATTCCTGGGGTTTAATTTAAGGGGTGTAAAATTCGTCTCTCATAAAAAAAAAAAAAACAAGACGAAAATATATATATTTTGTTTTCGAGAACAATTTTTCTCTCAGATAATTTTTTTAATATCTTATACCTACCATTTGTTTTATAAATTTTCCAAAAAATGTATAAAAACACCATAATGAACACTGACTATAGTGCTATTTAGTACATATTATACTTACTAAATAAATTAGGTATTAATTATGTATGTTATTAAAACAAATCTCTGGAAAATACAGGAAATATATTGTAACTTGTATTAGTAATTACTTCTGGAAATCTTTTTAGATTCTATACAGTTTGAAGATTGTATATTGATAATGTGCGATTTTTGTCTGTCTTAAAACAATTTTTCTACCAGAAATCTTGGTCTATTCATCAATTTTAGAGGTGATTTCTAGTATAAAATGTTGTCTAGTTAGTATATTAAGGAGGTGGTCTATTTTTTATTTTTATTTAGTTTTCCTAATAAATAATTTTTGGGAAAAGCTAGAATTGTAAGAAATGTAGGAAAACCAAGAAAGTTTATGGAAATAACGGCTTTATTATTTTCGATTTTGTTTTTGAGTTGTAATTCGGTTAAGAATAATCGTAGACACCAGAAATTTTCACAAAATAATTATATAAACTTTTTCTAGGTGTTCAAATAATTTGTATAATGTTTGTGGTATTTATGAGATTATCGAATTTATTAGATTTGTTTGGTTTTTTGTGAATACAATTGTTTTAAGCGAACAAAAATACTTGATAATTTGACGTTATAATTTTTACATAGGTTATTATATATATTATTAGGCATAAGTGTTTAAAGTTCAAAGATTGATGAAAATAGTAATAATAATAATATAAAAAAAATAGTAATAATCACATGGCATTTGAAAACATGAATAATCAAATTTTTCTTAAAATCTTATTTCTTTAGCAATGATTTATCGTCGTGTACCAATATAAATTACATACTTCTCTAACTATCATACTTTTTATTTTTTTTTGTTGTTATTCAGTTAAAAATATTCGTTCAATGAAAATTAACATTAATAGATAAAACTTGTAATTTTGTATTTGTTTGTAAAGCCCATCCCCTAAAAAAACTTGGCTACTTTATGGCCTGACCCCTCCTTCCATAAATATACCATTGCATATGTATCCATTCAAATTTTTGTACAAGTGACGAGTGCCTACCTTTACTTACATTTCGTGAAATTGTCAATTTTGAACTTTATATAAAACTGCATAATATAATATACTTGCACTGGTACCTAAATTCTCCTGACACCACTAATTTCGAATTCCCCCCCCCAAAAAAAAACCGTTAACTAGACCTTGTACTTTATAGGTACTAAAAGTTTTAGAATTTGTATAACCTGAAATTTCTGCGAAAAAACGATAGTTCCAATATAGTGGTGTTTAAAACGTTCCTTGGCATCACTAATCTATCTAAATGAACTTTTTTGCAATATTTTTTACCAATAATTGTACCTTACTACCTTAATTCGAAACAACTGGTAAATTACGGAAAATTCCAAAGACAATAGTTCCAGGGACTCCTACCTATTATTTTCGATTTTCAAAACCTACCAAAATCTCATCTATGCTACTATTATCGACATTCTGTGCCGTATAATACCTATGGTTAATATCATACATTATTTATTATAATATTCAATAATAGGTGCACTATTAATACGTGAATACTATGTATGATCTTACCTACCGATAAAATACTATACTGCATAATATTATTATTATTCGGTGTGTTTAGCGCGGCTGAGAAACCACCCGACCATTTATAATTCGGCATATCACAACGCGTTGCTCGGGCCGTGAAATCGCACACACGCTCGCACCGTTGACTTGGACGAAAAAAAAATATAAAACGTAAAACGTATTTTGAACGGATGAAGACAGTTCGGCGACAAAACCTCGTCATGTGGGATTAATTTTTAAAAATAACTTTTCGTTACATAAAAACGAGAACGCGATGTTTTTCTGATTTACGCTCTGTAATACCACTAATAATATTCGCTTAAATTAACTATGAGTAATATTCATAATTGTTTTATTGTTATACCCGCATGTTTTATCGTTATCTGGTGATGTACCTATAATCAAAAATGGAAAAGATAGCTACTTTAAAATGTGTATTTATGTACGAGGTACTAGATACATTGGTTAAGATATACTATAGCTAAATTAAAAATTAGCATAATTTTAAATTTAGACATTTTTAATTTTAATTTTCTGAATCGTTTTTCGTTAGCAATGGTTTAACGTTGGCTACAGGTATAAATTAAATAACTGTGGATCTTACCTCCCGAACTATTCACTAGTCATCAACAACAGTGACTGGGAGCTTTATTTTTTTACATTTTTCTTAGGTTTTTTTTTTTTATGCTATATAAACTGGTACACAGCTCCAATAATAATTGTATTTGTATTGAAGTGGTTGTTATTATCGCTTAAATAATATTCTCTCTAATAATAGTAATAATAAAAAATTTCAATTATACAAATAATAGATTATATTCTTAGCGTTTACGTGAAAGAACGACAAGGTTAATAATAATATAATGTAATATTGCCTATTGTCTTTTGTAACATATTACGAGCCAATATTGTATTGTATACTTTAGTGATCAAATTTTTTTTTTGTTTTATTATTATATTCTTAACATTATTTCAATTCAATAATTTTTTTTTTCAAAATGTATCGACAACGTAGGCTTTATAACGGTTCGTGTCACCTGTTGACTGAATACTATTATGCAGTAATGTAGTATTATAACATTACCTATATTATTAAACCTGTGGCCCGTATTGCTATAATACGTTCAAAACTGATATAATTAAAGTTTTAATTTCATATAAATTATTGCTACTATTTAACGTACGTTCAACCAGCCCCTCTCCCAATTTGGAAATTTGGTTTCATTCTAATATATTTTTTAGTGTGTAACTACTATAACTATTATGTATTTGTATGGTATTTTTTGATTGCAGTAAATCAACTTTTATATGAGAGCGGCTGAAGACACGTCTCGCAAGCCGGCCTATATGTTAATATACACAGAATTGAACATTTAACAACGGTAATAAATAATAATTAGTATATGCAATTTGGTCCTAGGTTTTCAATGTGTAAACAAGTCCCGTTCGCAAGAGAGGAGGGAGATTGGTGGTTAACCCCCCCATTGCTAAGAAAATATAAATCGTGTTTTTCATTTTTGATCGATTATATTGAATATTTTATAATTATATTTGTAAAAAATAATAATGTACAACATAATAGCACACCACTATTATTGTGTTATCTTCGTGTTTGCTGTTTGTCGGCTTTCGTCATATTCGAATTGACAAAATATAAAGACCGCAACCGCGACGTCGCGTATTTTAAAAGTTGTTCATGATCATATTGTGTGAAGGGGAGTTCTCAATTCACCGGGTCGTTTCGTTTAATGTAAAATGCCTTTTATTATTAGTTTATGTTATCTTGATAAATACATTTTGGTCATATCTACCAAGATACCGCGCAGAATTGAATAAATTCAATTTTTGGACGTACTGGTTATAGCTGGTAACGTCATTTTCTTGTTTTCATTTTAATAATAAATTAAATTAGTATTAAAATTTTAATTTTTTAATAATTTAATTTAAAATTAAAATTCAATGTAAATTAATATTCAATTTTCATTACTAGTTTAAATTCAATATGAACTTTGTCAAGGTAAATAATAACTTATGTAATCATAAAATGTACATTTCTTTAGGGACAGATATGCACTTTATGCAAAATGTTTATGTGCAATCAAAAAGGAACGTGTTGTGTTCAAAACATACGAAACGAAACGGACACGGCGAGTTGAGGATTCCCTTGAGACGTTAGTTAAACAAACACGCCGTTAGCAATAACATCAAAATGGACATATGAAAGTCTTTGAAAAAACTACGACTAGAAAATGATAAGTAAGTATATTAAAATGAATTATAACTATTACAATTATTTAATTAATCTAATTAGTTTTTACATTTTATTTACAGGAAATTAGCTTTAATAACCTGTCACAATCAATTGAACCAGCAGAAAATTTATCTCCAGAAACAAATTTCTCAATATCACTTACAAAGTTTGTGCACCTACATGACATAGGATTATGTGTGAAGAAACCTGCAACTGAAAGTGTTGACTTGATACCGGGACTTTAAGATTGCACTGCAAACTATGTATATAATGTATATTATATTATATACTAGCTTATATGTTTTAACACTTGTTCAAGCATAAACCTTTTCTGAAAGGAAATTTTGTCTGAGTGATGCATTTTTTGATTTTCCAAGCGGTTTTCATAATAACTGGGAAAAACAGAAAAATTTATGAAATTTACTATTTTCAATTTTGTTTTTATTGTGATTTAGTTAAAAATATTTGTAGAGACTCGAAATTTAGGCAGCCAACTTATATTTTCCTTTTGTAAATGTGCTAAAATTTCAAAACATTTTAGCCATTTTTAAGCTATTTATATACATTATAATTTTGCGAATTTTTTACGTAATTTTTATTTGGTAGGTACTTTGTGGATAAAATTGTTAGACTAAATGAAAATGCTTGAAAATTTAACAGGACGTTCATTATGTCTCGTAGTTAGTAGTAAAAACAATTGTATAGTATTTTTTTTACCATAAGAGTTTTAAGAAATTTTAATTATCAAATTTTAACGAAAATTACGGCATTCCAAAATCTATTTTACCTAACTTCACTCCAAATCGTCTTTTATTTATCTTTACGTAAAGATATTAGCTAAATAACTTTATGTATTCTATACCATTCCACCTACCTATCAACAACAGTGGCCCATCCGTCCACAGAATCAACTTTATTTTCATAATGTAATTTCATCAGAGTAACGTCTTTATAATAATGATATATTTATATGATGGAGAATGGCTAAAAAGAGTGTAGGTATAGCAGTCCTCACTCTAAAAATTTCTCAGAAATTGAAGTTGTTTATAAAAGTCATGTATGTTATAGCCTATAGGACTTTATTGCTTACAGGTGTACATTAAATTATCTATAACAGTGGCTGCACCCGTCCGCATTATCCTAGGACGTCTTTTTTTATCACTTATTTATTCGTATATTGTTCCGCGGGATTCGCGGCCAGCTGCAACAGCAATTTTTATATTTGAACGCGAAAAAATGAATGTTACAAAGTTAATGTTCACTATAAAAAACATGAGCTATACTCACAACTAGATCAAACGTCAGAACTAGATTTCACTTTTCCGAGGGAGACCTTCACCTTCTGACACGCGGGTGTGCATACATTATTTCGTCCTTCTACGCGGTAATTTTTTTTTTTCTTTACCAGAACTAAAACGTTGCAAAACATTCAATCTACCATTAAATATTCAAATAGCTATTAATGTCGTGCGTATGCCACGGCTGTTTTACATATATAACTATAGTTTAATATCCGATTTATAAATATTGCGATACAGTCATACCGTGTATGTGTGCGTATAATATCATAATTTCATTTTTATATACCATGTGCGTACGCTAATAAGGCTTGCAGTGCGTATATAGTAAAATATAATATGACGACGCTCACCATATTATTATACATATGTATACCTAATGGCTAATAATATATGTATAGTGGAAAATTGATATGAGTGATATAATAATATTATGCCTATATATGTTATTACCGAAAACAAAAATTGAAATATTCCGCATGTTACGATGGAAGTCTTTGCCGTTTCGTTTCACTGCACCACTCGGATCCTGCGCCAAAATACCCGTGTCTAGTGGATATAGTCTTAATATATAGGTATATAACGAGTCACGTATTCGTGCATTCGAACATTACCAAAAATATTATAGTATTTCATATCACATTATTCCGAACGGAGCCAGAAATTTATAGGTTTTACAAATCTATTTCTTTTTCTTTTGTGATCAATTTTTCGATTAGCAGAAATCCTATAAAACATTCACCATGTGGATTTTCTGGACAATTTATTTTGAAAACGACTCTAAATTCTCATCGATTTTTAAACAACTGACATGACAATGACGATTCAACAATTTTAAAACTTACTCAGTACTTTTACATAAGTACGAGTATTTGTAAACTGCTATAATAACAAAAGAAAAGGCGCGGATATACTTTGCACAATGGGTGGGCTACTGTTGTAGATGAGGAGTTAGGAAGATAAGATATAGAGAAACTGAATGTATATCTGTACGAAAATATTAATCTTTGCTAATAAAAAACGATTCCGAGCAAAATTCTGTTATACATGTTTTGAAAGGCCTAATTATTTAGGATTTGAAAATAATACATTTCGTACGTTTTCTTATTTTCCTGCGTTTTTTCTGGTTTTTCCCATTTATTATGAAAATTTCTGAGAAAACCAAAAAAAATACCTGCTTAACTTATCTGACCTCAGTCAGATTTCTATTCAAAAAAATTACTACAGTTAAAAATTAAAGTAAGATTTTTGGTAGAAAATTTGTTTACAGATAAAAAAAAATAAATATCATTGTAAAACCAATACATTCCTCAATCCTCTTAGAATCTAAAAATTTACCAATGACCAAAAAACCCTTATTATCAGCTAGACTTGTCCATTCTATATAATATTAATTATACATTATATATTTATAATAATATATTATGTTAACTTTAAAAAAAAAATGAAAACAAAATAAAACAGAAAAAAAATCAACAAAAACTTAAGGAAGAAGAACAACAAATCAGAAAAAAAAGAAAAGAAATAACTGACAGACACAAAAGAAACCATTTCAAATCTCGAAAAACAATATTTAAATGTTAAAAAAGTAGAAGCAAAATAGAAAAAAGCAGCTGATGCAGTTTTAGAAGAAATCACTAAGCGAATGAGTAACTTCAAAACACAATTAACAGTAACGATTTAGTTAATGCTCAAGTAGCAGTGGGGATATCAGATGCGGCAAAAAACTTCGTGGAGAAGTATTAAAACTAAATCACTACAAACAAAAATTGAGAAAAGAAATTCTAATCTGATTTCTCAATTTATTTTTGAAAAATCAAAAAATAATTTGTTAAAATTTCAAAATTGCGAAATAAATCGATTAAGTATATTTTTAAGATTACTTATACAGATTTTATTTATTAGAAAGTATCTTTTTATGAGTCTAAGTATTTTATTTGTTGTATAAGTATAATTTATATTAAATTATCACTAATAATAAGTTGTATATTATTTAATTTTAGTGTATTATAAAGTTGAAAATGTTTTTATAATAATGTTATTGTAGTAAAATAAAAAGTAAAAAGTTAAAATAAGGAAGGTGACAGTAGAATAATACGGTGGTGTGGGAATGAGAAAAATAGTTAAATATAATATATATTCGTATGGTGTGAAATAATATTGTCTGTGCGTAAGACATACAAACATGAACACACAGCGATTGGTCTGTCGATAAATATGTGTATACAGTAATTTGGTAATCTTTGTGGGGGGAATACATTTTTTTACATTTTACCTATTATCCTTCACCAAAAAAATTTTTAAAAAATTGTACTTATCATAATCACCTTTTAGTACAATAAATGTATGTATTTACGTATGTGATAATCTAATCATAATATGTTCGTCGGATAATCTAAGCAGTTACTAGATACATACGCAGTATGTATTACGCTAAATAAATTTAATAAACGTAACTATAAGCAGTAACTACACAACATATTATACTGCGTTCTTTTCTAGAATATATCATTATTGCTTAATTATCTATTATTCGGTGATATTTTGGCAGATACTATATGTGTAAAGCTCATTTAGAGGGTCTAAATGATGTTTTACTGCTTTTTAATCTAGAAAAATTGATGTAAAATGGCTTAATAAAAAATAGGTAATCTTATTTATAAAAAATGTCAGTTGCTGCTTTTCACTTTAGCAGAGCAGTAAGCACCTGCGTTTATTACGAAGTATTTATGTACAAATAGCATGGGGATTCAGGGTTATTTTGTATTACTTCCATAAAATATACCTATAAATTATATAATATAATAATATTTATATTTAAATAAGGACATAAATATAGTTCCCTAGTCTTTAAAAAAAAAAATGTCCTGTGAGAGGATATGACACCCAAATCCCCCTCCGTAGTTACGCCACTGTGTGTACTTATCGTCTTATATATGTTTGTGTTTATTATATGGTCATTGCCGTGACATATATATATACATACTAATTTAAAGGGGGTATGGTAAATTCCTACAAAAGTAGGTAATCTCTTATACTGACATAATGTTAACTCCTACAAATAAAGTATTGTGTTTAATATTGACCCACAGCTACCAACACGAGATTATTTTTAATTCTTTTATTTTCGTTTACCTAAATTTTATTACTTTAAATTCTATTACGAAAATATTTAAATAATCACTTACCTTTGTATACTCCTTGAAGTTCGCAAGAAGTTCTTTGCTTCTAAATATAAGGAGCAACTATAAGGATGCGTAGGTTTCGATGAATTGTTACAATAAATACAAGTGGGTTTTCTAACCCTTTGTAACCAAGTCTACTATACCTGCAATAGGTATCTATATGGCTATACTGAGACGTCGGGTTACTAATAAGTGACGACTTGCGAG
The DNA here is from genome assembly GCA_902439185.1 of Cinara cedri. Lineage (NCBI taxonomy): Eukaryota > Metazoa > Arthropoda > Insecta > Hemiptera > Aphididae > Cinara > Cinara cedri. The sequence goes on along the minus strand of CABPRJ010002437.1, from coordinate 6,332 downwards.
TAAACCATTTGTTTAGTGTATTTATGATGTTTATTCGTGTATTATGATATAACGTGCTTAGTTCAATACACATATACAGACAGTCATTTATCCTGACTAACAACCACGGCTCGTTTAGGTTACAAATTGTAACCCAGCTTTTAAATGAACATGTCTCTGTGGTCAACAAATAAGTTTAAAAAAATTACAAGAACGTATTACATTATATTATCCTAATAATAATATGTTAAATTTGAATTATTTATTATATTTCAATAAACGTTTTTAAATAAAATCGTCGATTTTGGTCACTTTATTCAAGAAAAAAAAGTCACTTATTAGTCACTTTTTTAATTTTTTAAAATTATGAACAAAATGGCTCTGCTCTGCTGACACGGTAAGTCATAATAGGTATATATACATTTGTATTATGAGTGAGTGATTATTATTTGTTTGTATGTATATAATATAGAAATTAGAAAGAAGTACTGTATAATACCACTTGAATTAACGATGATACTGTTATAATAGGACAGAGTAATGAATAAATGTATATCAGTCATTGACAGGGCAAACACCAGCTCTTCATCATTCATTTCGCCCCCCGTTTATTTTACCACTATTTTTTCGTCGCTAACAATTTACTGTCATTTTTTCGCCCAGAAATATTTTTTTTGTTTTAAAACTAGCGCCGTTGTTTATCAAGGATGGTGTGATCTTCACTATGATGTATAGATATATTAAAGGCACTTTGTATTAAATATATCACCTCTTCTGATTTTTGGATCAAGTATACTTCAGTGGGATTTGGTGATGAAAATAAAAATTTAATTTTTCTCTTGTATCCTAAAAGAAAACCCTATTAAAAAAAAAAAATATGAAAAATGACAGTTATTAGCATTCGAATAACACTGTAGGACACCTGAATATTTTTTTTTTTTTAAATTCCCTGGGGCTTTATTATTTAAACGACCTGATGGTCTTTATAAATATGTTTAACAGGATATATCTTGCATACTAGATGATAATATATATACATTACACATTGATGAAGTCACACTTCCAATAAAGTGGCTCCTGTACTTAATTTAAACACTTAAACTAAGTCGTATGGTTTCAGACGTTTAAGGCGTCTAATGTCTTTGGAGTTGTCTAACAGTTTGATGGCCATTGGGTTGATATGGTCCTCTAATCTCCTCTCGTGTTTACGAGCAAACTTTTGGATTTCTTCTGCTATTGTAGGCAGCATCATATCGCGGTGAATGGCATCGTTTCTTTCAAACCCGTTGGCGTTCCATGCTATGATCCGCAGTGTGTGGTTCATTTCTTTATTTTCTGCGAGGTATTTTTGGACTTTGTCTGGTTTATTTCCAGTTTGTCCATTCTTGCTGTGATTTTTGTTAGTGTCAGCGTTACGTTGGTTAACGCGACTAGAATATCATTAAGAGTAGTGGATTCTTCGTTTTCCTTTGGTTGAGGTGTTTTTGGATGGACTTTTGAAGTACTAGCCATCTGCGCGTATGAAACGTTTTTTGTGACAGGTTTCTGCTGTATTCTTTGCATAGCAAAAACTTGTTGTGGGTGTGCTCTTTCTATTACTTTCTTGTAAGCAGAGCGACCCNTTCAGTTCTGTGTCCTTCACTACATTTTACGCATACAGACGATCTGTGACGATCCGAGAGCTTGGCAGTTCTTATACTGCGGTACTTCTTGTTTTTTACGTGGTGGTTCTATTTTTATTATCTGATGACATAGTAGTTTTATGTTGTATATGTCTTGATTATTTTCCCGCGGTTTTAAATCTACAAAGAATAATGGTAGCCTTATGTATGTCCACTCGCTGTTTTTGTTTTTAGGATCGGATTTTTTTTTGATCTGTATATTGGTTATTTTGCTTACTTCGTGGCCTTGGTCATACAGTTCATTGGTAATTATTCCCATATCTGAGTCATGATTTATACCTCGTAATACTACTCGAAATAGTTTTTCACTTTTTAATTGGTACCGATGGTATTCAACTTTATTTTCTTCTAATATTTTTATTGTACTTCTAAATTGACTTTCGTTTTTTGTTACGATTCTCGTCTCTTCATTCGATAGGACTTTGAATTGTTGTTCGTTTCCTACCGATTCTTTACACGTTAATAATTGTTTTAATTTATCAAACTGTTTAACACCTTTGATAGTTATTGGTGGGGGCTTATATATTTTTTGAGTATTATCATTACACCTGAATATGTTATTATTATTTTCTGCGTTATTCATAAGGCTGCATCTGAATTGCGTATCACAAAAAATAGCGATGTTGATCGACAACCGAATTGAATGCATGGTTAGGTTATAACAGACATATCGACAGAGTCGAGTTGCGTGCGATTAGTTATATATAATGTAAGTAAACAGTTCAACAATTTATAACTTATGATGATCAGTCAAATAAGTTAACTTCTATTTCAAACACCGACAAAAACAAAAAAAAATGTATATCATGTAGATATATCCAGGTAGATATCCAAGTAAATATATCCAGTTTCATCTCATGTTTGATTAGCTACACTTTATAATCCGTCCTAAGAATCTGATCAGCCCACTATCCAAATTAACGATTTATAAAATGTATTGTCAAAAGAGGCATCAACCCAAATCCACAAAACCATGCGTTTAACGATCAAACGATTCATATTATATTCGGCCAAATATCCTCTGATCTCTTTTTAATGTGAAGGACACCACACCAGCGAGTGTATGGCCAATGATATGAGGTGCATCCAAATTATATATAAAATATTACTTTTAAACGATTTTTCATACAGAAACCTATCAAAAGAAAGCTGACTCGTGTTCCCACATTTTCCACTGAATGACCGACATGTTGAAAATACTCGATATATTTTAAAACCCCATACATTTAATATTGTAATAACTCAATCTATTCACATAATTTTCGAATGTCATTAACCGCCGGCCAACAATCACATATCCGTTGTGCACCCAATTTATTATTTGTGAATCTATTTACAGAAGAAACCCTTTTACTTGTATTTATTTTATTATTATCACACCTATATACCAAGGTTTTGTTAATAATTTTATTCTCTCATTTAATTAATATTGTAATAATTCTTAAATATATTTATACCCATTTATTCTTCAAAATTGTATGTTTGAGTTATTATTGCCTATTATTATAACCTATTGCTTATATATTCCCCGTGTGGTAAAATATAGACAAGAATGTAAATTCGAAAATAAATCCCGTACAGATCTCCCTAATTTAGGAATCGGTATCGATTGGTGACCCTGTTAATTAATTTTTATTCTTCTTTCCCTTTTTCCACAATATCAGTTTTAAAAATTATACAAGACGTAAGCGTAACAGCGCGCACAAATTTAAAAGAAACCAAACTTTACAATGCACGCACGCACTTTATAAATTGCCTATACTCAACTCCTTAAAAATGGTCGCTATGGAATCTTAATGATTTTCGTAAACTTTGAAAAATTATAAAAATAAAACGATTCATCATTAATAATTATTTGAACACAACAATTTTGTTTCTAAATTAGATTTAGTTTTAAAAAAATATAACATAGTGGAATAATAAGCTTTAGTAATTAATAAAATAAAAATAAAATTTAAAAATATTAAAAAGTACAATAGTTATTGCATTTGTCAAATCATCGTGGGACATCTGTATGTTATTTAAAAACATTATGGATCAACTGGACCTTATTAGAATCTGAAATACTATCAGCTTAATTTTTAAGTCCGCTTCCTTTTGACACTTTCCTAAATTGTCTAAAAACCAATATTTATTAGAACATAAATACTATGTTTAAAATATTAACATCTTATTGCAAATTATATTTTCTGTGTTAAAATAAATTATTTACTAGTAACTGTGAATTTTCTAATCATGGCAATCAAAGGTAGGAATGAATAATAATAACATAAATATTTGAATTTAAAAATATATATAATCACTATGTTTTTGTAATACAATTGAATAACTTGTAGAGAATTTAGTTTTTTAAATTGGTATAACTTATTTAAATTTTGTTATCCTCGGGAAAACTACCCGTCGCCTGTTACTTACTAGTTTAGTAAAACTGTGAAAAATGTATTTTTTTTATTTTTTCCCGAATTTCTACGTTCTGCATTATTACAGTCCAGGATATTACGTTCCACGTGCATTTCCCTAGCTCCCCCTTAAAGATTTTTCAATTTTTTTTTTTATAATTATATAGTATGCAATTTGTATGAATTTGTTCGGGTTTATTTTTAAAGGAATAAGCAAAACAAAGTGGAAGGCTGAAAAAACGTTTATTCAGCCCTCTCAAAAAAAAAAAAAAATTGTCCAAACTTTTATTGTGCGAATATTTAGTACAAACGTTGTATGCTTCTATATGGCCATCAATGTCCTATACACTTTTGGGGAGGGGGTCAAAGTATCCTAACCAACTGTTTTCAAAATAACGTTTATAATAATAAATACCATATAATTAAATTTCAAAAATATAACTTAGGAAAAATAATTCAAATGTATAGATAATAAATGTAGGTATGCTAATTATGCAGAATAGTACACAAAGTCTAATGAAATCTACATTTACAAGAAATATTGGAAAACCGTTACATTTATTGCTCCACCTGAAAGAAATAATCTAAAATTACTTTTGAAATACTTATAAAAAAAAATTGAAAAAATATTTAAGGGGAGCTGGGGAAACGTACGTTTATGTTCCACAGTTTTACATTCCGGGTTTTTACGTTCTGCGATTTAATTATTTTATTTTATAATACTTATATTGGAATTATTTAGACGTGGTAAATTTTCCAAAATCATTTGACGACTTTTTCCTTATTTTAATTTTGTGACTATAATACTGTAGAACACTTTTATCCTAGAAAACATTCTTCGATGTATAAATGTAGCAATTATTCTGTAAGTAAATTTTATCATATGGGTAAATACATGAGTCATTTTTGGAATTTTGAAACAAACGATATTTAAAATAAAAACTACTAACCGGGAGAAAATAATGCGGATTTTTCACGATTTCGTTATTATAAAAAAGTACGTACCAAATTTTCTAGCACAAATATAGCGTCAATTAAAAAACGAAAAGAGATATTTTTTGTTAAATTATTTTATTTGTTTTTGATGATGCTGTTCGATTTTTTTAAATCAAAATCGTTTTAATAAATTTCATGCAAAAACGTAGTAAGGTTTGGTAGAAAAAAAATACGGCACATAAAAATATGAAAAGTGGGTAGGTGATTCAGAGTGTAGGAATTTGATTAAAAAATTAGGTCATTTCTACATTATAAGTTTAATTAAACTATGAAAACTTACATTAAAGATTTCAGAAATATTATTTTGTTATCTTCAGGATTAATATTGTAATGAACTATTGTGAATATATATATTACTAAAAATAAAAAAATCATTAGTTCTTATAATTTTAGCTATTATTTAAGATTACATTTTTATCTTTAGAAAAATTAACTAGATTTTGTTATTAAAAAAAAAAATAAATAACAAATACTTTTATATCAAAAGTATTTAATGCAAATCATAATAAAGTTAGATTGTCTGGCATCCGATCAATAGGGTACAGGAATTTCAGTTCAATCAGTATATTGAAAAGCTTGTATCAGTCTTATTATTTCTTTGATATTTCGACCCACAGCCAAATCATTAATTGTCACATGTCTTAAAATACCTCTTGTATCAATTATATAATGAGCTCTAAAAAATAAATATTTTTATTAGATGATTTGTCGATGCAATCAACCATGCTAACTTGAATTACCTGAGAGAATGGCCGAGTTCTGGTAAATAGCATCCATAAGATTTACTGATGGCATGTGTTGGATCTGATAGTAGTGGCAATTCAGGTATGGCATACTTTCCAGTAGATTGTAATTCTCGGTACCATGCTTGGTGGGAATAGTATGAATCCACAGAACATGCTACTATTTCAGTGTGTAATGCTCTGAATTCTGATACTTTACTGCACAGAGCAAGTAATTCAGTCAGACAAACTTTGGAACTATTTATAAAAACATATTAAATTTATTTTAAGAGCGCTATTGCTATTAAAGATTAATGGGCAACATTAGTAATTTTTTTAATAAAAATGGAATTAAATTGTATGACTTTTAGTAATACAGTAATACCTTATAACTTAAAAAAGTTTGAAGAATTTTTAAAGTTATAAAACTAGCATTATTTTATCGAATCCAAATGTGAACCTCCCTTTAGAATAATAGATACACATTGTATAAGTTTAGAGAAATTTATAAATTTTAATTTTCCAATTTAAACTTAACTATTTATAATTTTACT